>JAYMTF010000133.1:0-50727 GCA_036897485.1 Pelargonium nanum
TGTACCCTCCCCCACCGCAGCAGCAGCAGCAGCAACAGCAACAGTTTCATCATCCAATGGATCGCCAGTATCCGGTATACGTAATGCCAATGGCACATACACAATCATACAGTATGAACCATCCCGGCGCTGTTGCAACAAAAGGCGCGCCGGGCGGGATTGGGATTGGGATAGGTACTCCAATCATGCAGGTTCCATCTAATGGGTTTCAGCAACAGTTTGTGGGTTATGCTCACAATCCGTCCCAATCCGTTGTTTCTGGGAATGCTAATTTCGGGTTCGAATACGCACATGAGCAGCAGCAGCAGGTGTACTATACACAGTCTCAGGCTCCAGTGGCTGCTCCGCTGCCTCCACAGTACCAGACCATGACGCCGGCTACAATTGCAGCTCTTACGGACACTGCCAAGCATATGATGCCTGCAGATCACAGTGTACACCCACTGTAACACCTCCATCTACTGCTATTTTCATTTTTGTTTTATAATATTGTTGCAACAATAACATCTTCTACTTCTAGCTTGTGATCATGAACGTACTGCTGTAATCCAAGCCAAGCCATACTTGAATAAATCTGGATATATTAAGTAGCCGTATGGTACTCAAACGATATGTTTAACTTGTTATTGATTCCCCCCCTGTGATGATTGACGTTATGGTGCCTGGACACTCTCATCTTCTCAATGAACTTGTGGCCGATACTTATTCGATACATGTCCCCTAATAATGTTGTTTTAGTGGACATGACAACATTCATGATCTCATTTTTTTTTCTCCAGTATAACACTCTAAAACACATTGACGTGCAAAAACTGATGTAACTTATAGACACTAAATTAGAAAATAAATTATCATTTATTATATTAAACGTATTGTTTGAATATCGTGTTTATGATTTTATAAAAACTGTGTGTCACTGTATCCATGTTGTATCTATACTACGATGATGATGGTAATAACAGAACCACAACTCAATCAAATAACTGATGCAATCTAACACTGAGATATTGGTTTATTCACAGAGGAATCTTTTAACATGCTATGCTCTTGAATAAGAAACATGGAGGATGGGTATTGTATGTTGCTAGATCCAGCCAAACTGAGTAGGACTAATATTTAGATTATTTATGTTTTACAATCTATAATTGTAAACAATATGGCACAATGCACAATATACACCGACTAATTTAAGGCAAATAAACAAACAATATACTTATGGGTATAATATACAATGGGCAAATACATAAATAAATAAACACTATTCAGCTATATAATATTTCATTCCTGAAGAAATTATAAAAAGATTGAAAGGAATATAAGGTATGTGATTTTTGGCTTAACCTAAGCCAAAACAATCATAATATGACACTTCATTAAAATGTCACTCTTACCCATTCAATGAACTTATAGGAGCAGAGCAATCCGCCTAGATCCATAATTTTAATGAGTGGCTTAGCCTAAGTCAATTAATACGTGACTTAGGTTCCTCATACTCTTATAGAAATCCAATTGTAAAAATTGTATGTTTGGATTTTTATTTATTTATTATAATCTTTTGAAAATGGGAATGTGAATGGTATTCTAATTTGTTGGAAATTTTTCAAAATAAGTTAGCTTTATCTTAACTCATTTGGGTTGTGTCATAGGTTGTTTGAGAGTACTGTTTTGCTGAAATTATAGTGTCACATATGAGATAATATCAGTGGAATTAATTTCACTTATTTGTGGATTGAACCATTTGACAGTTATGTCAATATGGTAGTTTTATGACAGATTTTTTGGTGCATGTACAGAAAGGTGCCAACACAACTATAAAAACCTCTCCAATAAAGTTTCTGAGAAGAATCTATCCCACACAAAACACTAAACTTCTCTTATCAGATTGCTATGTGTTAGATTACTATAGAAGTTTAGTACATAGTGTCCAGAAATTCCTGAAAACTTAGTAATTAGTTCATCAGGCTTGACACCACCTGTGCAGTGTTGTTTTGTGTCGTTACTCATCGCTTCATTGTATCTTGAAGAAGCAATTCGCCACAACCCAAAGCACATTATTCGGTTAAAATGGTGGGGGCGAAATTGCTTTAAGAGTGAGTACACGCCTTGAAGCGATAAGTTGTAGTCGTAGTTTTATCTTTATTTTATACTCTACTTCTACTCATAATTGTATTATGCATATATACACTATTTAATAACATAATTGATGATATTTTACCAAAACAGGTTGGGTTAAGCAGTTTGAGCGATTCGGATTCCCTTATAGATCTCAGGTTTGAGTCTCCCTACATGCGATATGAGTTGAGTTATTTGAGTTTATAGGGGAGGGATACCCCTTGTTGTGTAGCTCAACTGTAAAAAAATTGATGATATTTTGACAAACACTTACTAGGGATGACAACGGGGCGGGTTTCGGGGTTTGGGGTGAGTTTTGTGATCCCCGTCCCCCCATATTTGCTTCGCTTGCCATAAATTAATTTGGAGACCGCTTGTTCCTCCAAAGATGCAATGCTTTGTTTGGCTTGCAGCGCTCAATAGTGTTCCATGTTTGGTTTTTCTTTCGTCGCGCGGGATTCTACCGGCAACGACAAACTGTACCTGCAAACTGTGTGATGGAGCACCGAAATCTTGTTCGCATCTACTCATTCTGTGTTCATGGTCCTTCGGTGTGTGGACGACTGTTTTATGTTGGTGGAACGTGACAACTGCCATGCCGGCGGATGTTTTCCCTCACTTTTGGCTGGTTGGTCTTCTTGTTTTGATGGTGGTAAGGCTAGCCGTACTCTCTGGGACGCGGTTTGTTTGGTGGTTCTTTGGCATATATGGTTGGCCCGCAACGCGCTTGTCTTTCGTCATGATTTCCCGAGTATTGATGATACGGTGCTTAGAATCAAGAGTTTTTGTTACTCACTTTGTAATTGCTTGCTTTCCTCGCGCATTTCTTTTTCTCTTTCAACTTGGAACATGGACCCTGTCTCTTGTTTGGTGGACTAGGACCCGGTTCCATTGCATGCTTTGTACTTTTATTTAGGCCGTTTGACTATTATATAAAAAGTACCGATTGCATATAAAAAAAATAAAAAATAAAAAATAATGACAGAGGGAGAAAACAATAATCATAATAAATTAATCATAAACATATATAATCATAATAATATTAATATTGTTTGATGTGAGGGAATTTTTGTGTTAACAACTTAAATTAAATATATGGATGTGGAAGCAGCCGAAATGGGTGTGGAAATAGCATTTTCCCGGGTGTATCCACGGGGTGGTCACTTGTAGTTTATGTTGTAGAATTTGGTTCCTCTCATTGGTGCCGTATTTTGCTGACTCCTGTCCTTTCCACCCTCTAAAAATGGTCAACCGAAAGCCACCTCTGAACTCAACTTCCAAACCAAACCATAGCAACCAATGTAATGTAGCAGCTTCAGGCTTCAGCTCATCTGATCTCTCTCTCTCCTCCCATGGCCATGGCCGCCATTACTCTCCTCTCACTCTCTCCCACTCCTCTCTTTCCAATTTTACATTTCTACCCCTCTCTCCTCCCTCCTCCTCCTTCCTCAACCAAACTCCGGCCTCTCTGCTGCCTCTCCCTCACCCACTCAGACGACCAAACTCACACCACCGCCACCAACCTTCGCGTCGTCTTCGCCGCCGGCGGCACCGGAGGCCACATCTACCCGGCAGTCGCTATCGCCGACGAGCTCAAACTCGCCCACCCCACCACCCAAACCCTCTTCATTGGGACCCCCAACAGCATGGAGAGCACCGCCGTCCCCTCTGCCGGATACAGCTTCGCCGCCGTCCCCCCCGCCCGCCTCTTCCGTCCGCTCTACTCCCCCAGAAACCTCCTCTTCCCTTACCGTCTCATCAAATCCTTGAAGGAATGCTTCCGATTGCTCCGCCAATTCGAGCCACAGGTTGTGGTGGGCACTGGCGGCTACGTCTCCTTCCCAATTTGCTTCGCGGCGGTGCTGCTAGGGTCAAAGCTTGTGATTCAGGAACAGAATTCGGTTCCTGGGATCGCCAATTGGGTTCTGTCTTTCTTTGCTGATTCGGTGATTGTGGCTTTTAATTCCTCCATTGATTGTTTTCCGAATAAGAGCAAGTGTGTGGTGTGTGGGAATCCGGTGAGGCTGTCGCTGACGTCGCAGCACACTTCCAAGGAAGAGGCCAGGTTGCATTTCTTCCCCAAGTCCCCGAAGGCCCGGAATTCGGAGGCTAAGCTTGTGCTGGTTCTTGGAGGATCGCTGGGCGCCAATGCCGTTAACATTGCTTTGCTCAATTTGTATTATCAGATGCTCCTGGATAACCACAATTTGTTCATCATATGGCAAACTGGTGTCCAAGCATATGATGAGATGGAGAGCCTTGTCAAAAATCACCCACATTTGCTATTGACACCGTGAGTTTCGAGTTTCCTTTGTAACTCCAATTTGTTCCTATTATTGTGCCACTAGTATGCAATTGCTTATTTATATCGGGTTAACCAATGATTTCATAATTCAAGGTTCTTGCACACTATGGATATGGCATATGCAGCTGCAGATCTTGTTGTTTCCAGAGCTGGTGCAATGACTTGTTATGAAATATTGGCTGCTGGGAAACCTTGTATTCTGGTAATTATATTTTACTTGTGATTATTCATTATTGCTAAGAATTTTGGGATGAGACAATTTTCTTGTCTAATTTGATGTTTAAAGCTGAAGTTAGTCATTTGTCTGCGTGGAATTTATAATGTCTTTCCAATTATACTTCAAATCCGAGAGGGTAAACATTGACAATAATATGACAAGACTAGTAAATATATGTTAGCTCTGTAAATCCCAACAAGTTCCATCATGGTTGCTGACCTAATGTTATACATGAAGCAAGTGGATGCTCCTATTGAACCACAAGATTCAAGGCATGTCCAAACACCATCATGCCATTTTTTTCCATAATGAGGAAGAGGGTTTGTGCACTGGATCCTGTCCATCACCTCATAGGATACTCATCTATCAGGGACCAGTGACCTTGTGTGACTTTTTTTTTTATATATATATTTTTTATTATCAGCAAAAGTAAGAGTTCCTAAGAGGGAAACGAAGTACAAACGCGAAAGAAAAAAAAGAAATGATTATTCAAATGATACTGATAAAAGAACATATGTAGGGCAATATAAGAAAAGAAGAAAAACCCTTGATGAAGTCCAATATTTTTAGTGTTTCCAATATCTTACAATGTTCTTCTAAATTGCCTCTATGGCGATGGCATTGAGCAGTTGTTCTAGCTTATTTATATCATATGATAAAGATATATATGCTGAAATGTAATTTGATCTATCTCCAAAGGCTTTTTTTCCTCATCTCATAATAGTTATATATTTAAAGAATTAAAAAAAAGAAGTAAAAAACAGTTATATTCTCTTTGTTCTGTAGATACCATCACCAAATGTTGCGGAAGGACATCAGTTCAAAAATGCTTCTTTAATGGCAGATTTAGCTGGTTGTAAAGTTATTACAGAGGATGAACTTGATTCAACTGCCCTCGCAATTGCAATTGAAGAGATACTAGGTATGAACCTATTTTCTAATTTGCTTATTCTTGTGTGCGTAATATATAATCTATTAACATGCTTAATATACAGATCACATAATGAATTATTAACTCCCCCTTGTTTTCTTAAATATAGTTTTCATGCACTTTTTAAGTTATAACTTGCATCTTATCATGGGAAGATGGGCTGATGGCGATTTGTCGGAAGTCCTTAATACACACGGAGAAGGGTAACGGTGGTAGTCCAAATAATAAATTGTTATATGCATTTGTTTGGCTTAGGTATCATCTCTAGTGATCTGGCAATTTTGTTGACTTGATAACAAAGCTAATGATAAGAACACCAGCAAATGCCATTTGTATTTTCATTCTTTAATTACTTGTTTGCAAATTACCCATTCCATAGAGATCGGATGCGTAAATAGATATGACTGTGGTTGACCAAATTTCTCTATGTAGATGGCTTTAATTTACTTACAAAACCTATTTTTCTGAAGCTTTTTGGAATGCTTCAAACCATTTTTCATTTTAGAGATAATCATTTCCATAAATTCTATACGACATCATCGTTCAAAGAATGCTCTAGCTTTCTTAATATTGTACACGTGACAATAATTTTTGTGACATTTTGGTTCTTAATATCTTAGACTCAGTTTTTTATATTCTGAAAGTAATAGCCAATAAGAAAAATCAATTGGTTTTGTTGATTCTCAGATATCTTGATTTTAACACTTCTGAATATTAAGAGGCCCCCTTCCCAAATCCACAATTTTCTCGGTCGTGGATATGATGCAGGACATAATATCTGTTTAGCATCTATTTTGTCTGACCTCCACTACTTCTTTTGTTGCTGTTCCTTACTCAACTCATTGGCTCTCAAGGAACCCATGCATGCAGGACAATATCTCTTGGTTCCAACCTATGATAATCTGTAATTTAGTTTAGAAGTTCTAAGAATTGACATTTCCTATACCTGCTGTTGACTAGTACTGTAAATTCAATTTCTGGGTGTTTGCATTGAATACGTGTGCACTTAGTAAAGTGGCATTGTTTGTGATCTTCTGTTGAAGCTGTGCATCAGTTGTAAATATTTTGATGTTGTGGTAATGGTTGACAATGACAGGGGACGAGAGTAAGATGGCAGATATGCGGGAGAGGGCTCTCAAGGTTGCAAAGCCGGATGCTTCAGTCGAGATTTCTCAACACATTCTCTCTCTAGTCAACCTTTCAGCACCAAAGCAATGAGAGTAAAATGGATGATTTATATGTTTTCTCATGTATCCATTCACTGATCAAGCTAAGTTCACCATGCTATGGTTTCATTTCCTTACTTCCACTCCACTCCCCCTGCCAATAAATACACCTAAATACTCAGAGAGAAAGTTATGCACACACAGCCCTTAGTTCATGAAACAATTTTGGAATTAGGTTGATATTCCAATATATGGTGACTTTGATTTTTTAAGGAATAATACACAAAGTTGTTGAATTATACTCTCAAGTGATAAATAATTTGTTAAATGTCCTTTTGGGTGATCATTAATTTGTTGAGCTTCGTATTCGCTCCGTCCCAAAATAGTGTCCTTTTTATTTTGAAAAAAATTAAGAAAAAGTTAGTTCATCTAAAATATTTAGAGGGTGTCTGAATTAGTTTCTCAAAAAATAGCTGACAAGCAGTTGGAGCTGATAAATAGATTTGTCCTTCTACTCTTTTTAAAAATAAACAATTTACTATTTGGATAAGGCCCTCGCAAGGTTTTCCGCCTCGTCGGATCACCTTCGAAACCTCAAGACGTTACCCTGCATGGTAGAGGCTCCTAAAGGTTTTGGCGAGCCACCCCGACACGTGAGAGACGTATGGGGAACCTCTAACATGCCCGACGCGCACGAGCAACGCGCTCGGGGGGGGCAAGAAGCCCAAGTCACTAATGGGCTCAAATGGGCCTTACACATTCAACAACCAATCACGCGCTGACACGTGACACTAGTTGATGGGAAGATATAAATACCCCTAAAGAGAAATGGATCTTGACATCTTAAGATTTCCATATTTCGCTTGTTATTTCTCTAGCTTTCTCTCTCTAAAAGCTCTTTAGAGCATTTGTGTATTCCGACCGAGAACTCATTCTCACACCTGAGGCAGCGTCCTGAAAACACCACCTCGGGTACTCCGTTCTTTGGTGTATTGCCTTGCGTAGATCATAGGTTCGAGGCGAGACGACCGGATTACCTTGACTTGATTGAGAACATAGTACATTTGGACAATCGGACTTAGAACTTGAACACTTGGGCTAATTCCTTTGCTATGCGGACAAGACGACAAACGACTCTTAGTGCGTTTGCTTTGACCCAGGTCAAATGGGCGCATCAACGCGATTAAACATAACTTTTATCGTTGCAACAGTTAGTCCCAACATTGGAAACAAATTTAGACTAGTACTTGACACGATTGTCTGTGAATTCAACATGTTTGATCCATATACATAAATACCATGAGCATCACATTCTATTGATAATCTTGTAACCATCTCTTGTAAAATAACAAATTTGAATAACAATTCATGTTCTTTTGTCCATTTCTGTCTTGACAAGCTAATTAAGCACACACCAGAATGTACTTTTAATTTGGTAAACCCAAACAATAACTTCATACATATATATAAAATTATAAATACACACATATTAGATCTCTACATTTTAAAATGTGAATTTAATATCCTTCCTTTCCTCCAGATTCCATTGTTTCTAGGTTTTCAGAACTGTAATTTGAACTGTACTCCTTACTTTCTCTTCTGCATAGCCCATTCCCATTTCTTTCTGCTATCATATCAAAATATGCATGAGGAGCCCAACCTGCATTTATATAATAATGTATGATTTTGTATATTAATTTACAGTTAAGACACCAAAGTACGTAGCAATGTATAAACAAAAATTACGTACCATTATCGCTATGTGGAAATGGAAAGAACTGTAAATAACACATTGAAGAAACCAAGCTTCCTGCATTGCATTCAATAAAAGTTTTATGCATCATTTGGATTGGAGTTTTGTTTATAATCCGAAAGTGAAAGAGTGATTACCTATAAGAGCTCCAGCAAAGACGTCTGTCCAGTGATGCCAATAGTCGTCCACACGAGAGATTCCCACGAGAATAGCAACAAGAATCGGCAAAATCACGACACACAGCTTCGCAACATGTCCTCTACGGTCAAACACTTTTATTTTTCCAGATAAATACCATGCCAGGAAACACAGACCAGCGAATGTCCCTGCAATGCATAATCATGCGAGTTATATTTCATTTGTTTGAGGCAGTGGCAAGGGCCAGGATTTTAATCAGGAGGGGCACATATATTTTTAGTGAAAGGGCAATTTTTTATTTTTTAGAATAATCCGTCAAATGGACCTGTCGAAGATAGAGGAGGGCATCACTACTATTGGGCCGAGACACTTTTGTTAAAATTATTGAATTTCATTTGTATATAATGGAGTTTTAAAAAACCCGTATGGACCACTGCCTACTACGGTTGACCTTAGCTCTGCAATCGTTGAACGGTAAATATACATACGGAGGATAACGATAACACTTACATGAGGTATGCCCACTTGGAAAACTTTTGTAGCCTTCCTTTATCTCTTTCTTGAGTCCATTACAAACAACATCCTTTGTTACTTTATCAAATACCCCTTTCCCGTCGGGAAAGCAGCGCCAGAAGAAGTTAGGTCTGGGGCGCCCAACAGCATCTTTTATTGCATCCGTTATAACTCCAGTTATGACAAGCGAGTAGAGAATGCCTAAGTTCATCCATGTCAGTCACATCCACAAGTACAAATATTTACCGAAAGCTGAGAAATACGTACCCAGCAATGCATGGTGCAAATCATAAATATCCTTTCGGTAAAAGTAGTAAAGGTAAAAGATAGCTATTGGCACCAATCCTGCTATAATCTGTAAACAAAATATAGTTACATACACAATTCTTCAGGCAAGCACCAGATCAAACATCAATATATATTATTTAGTAATGAAGTAAATTAGATGTGTACCGGTACAGCCCATACTGGCACAGTATTTGGCTTAAATGGGTACTTCAAATCTGTCATCATCTCTTGTGAAACAAACCGATGAAAAGGTTCTATACAATTTAAACCATATTCCAACAAAAGAAGAACTAGAAGAATTATCCAATCGTGCATATGAAATTTGGCAACCTTGAGTCCATGAGATCTAATAGTGTGACTTCCCAATTGAATCTCCGCAGCCATTTCCTTTCTTTTTCCGTCCTCCTAAATTTGTCGAAAGTATCACAAAAATCAAAAGAGAAAAGTACTATCTAAATTATGCGTGATCAAAAAATAATGTCACATACCAATCTGTTATTATCTTCCCATAAAAATATACTAAAAACTAATAATATACAGCAAATTAAATTGGCAATAGATACAGTCTATACAAAGCAATGCACTCATACCGATCATCAGTAATCTGACTACATGCTCCACGGATCTGATAAATCTAACTTGCACATGTTGATGATTGTATAATATATTCCAAAATGATCGCAAGGTTGCTTATTCTCCATGGTTAGTGCACATATAAAGGATCATATAAATACATGTCAATATGGGTTTTTGAAGTTATACTATTTGTTGAATCTACGTCTATCATGAATGTTTGACAATCACTTTTGTGTACTTGGCATTTCCCATATATACAATCATGGGCACTGCATATGGAGGAAGCTATTCTGCGAACAATCCTGGTCACGTAAATACATTCTTTAAATTTTATAAAACAATGCTTATCGTCTCTAAATCCTACAACAACTAGGCCATATTCTAAACAATGTAAATTCACTCGGCGAATGGCACATTGTTTTCCGGGATACAATGGTTAGATTAGCTCTCTGGTGAACCATAGATGACAAGGTTGGGTCGTGCATGGTTGAACAATGATCCTTATCTTCGTTTTTAAACTGTAAAAGAACTTACATAACTCAAGAAATTTCTTAATAACTTGGTTCTCTATACATATAATTGTAGGGCTTTGATCAGGGAACATACAATAGAATAAGAATATCAATGAGATACATTTAAATTATTGCAATATCTAGAAGATTTTTCATGATTCACAAATCACGACTCAATAAAACCAAAAGAAATTAAAAAAAAAAAAAAAAAAAACAAAAAAAAAAAAAACCCTAGCCATTGTGATATAAAAAAATTAAAATAAGAGACAAGAAATTCAAGCATTATACATATCAACATTTGAATTAAAACTTGAGAGCATAAACAAATAAAACCTTTGAGAAAACAATGTGAGAATCGAAGGAGGTCTAAGGAATGGTTATTGAGATTCCAAGTGAATGTGAAATAGGAGAGAAAGAGGGTATGGAAGAATTATTTTAGTGTGTGGGGGTTGTCTTCTTCCTCCCTCTCTGCAAATCCAGAAAGTTTGGCAGATATTACATTATTAATATAGACAATACAGATTGATTTACAACTTGCGAGATATGGGGTTGCCAAAAACGTGTTACCACTCTATACAAAACTATCCTCTCCTCATTTTAAGGGTACGTGCCAATTTCGTTTTCTATTGTTGTAAATTGATTCTCGTAAATATTTTTAGCCCGTATAATTATGGAGAATGAACATTGGCACATGTATCTTTTCACAAGTTACTAGTTTTTGACTTGTGCGTTGCACGAAATAACAATAATATGAATATTCGTTCTATATGAGGTTAACGAGTATGGATTCGATCGGTATAGTTAAATTAAAAACAACAACATGTCGAGGGTTAATTGCTTTCCCTCCCCTGGACTCTCTTGTATAATATACTTGACCTCTTAAACTGAATTTTAAGATGTCTCGATCTTTGGACCTTTCAGGTTTTTTTTTTTTTTAAATTTACTACATGTGATCTGTTGTAGCCGGTAAAGCTCATCTACGTCATTCACTTGCGGCCATACACGTCAATCGTAGGCCCTCTTCGTCTTCTTCACCGCCATCTCTTCATTCTTCATTTTTTTGGCCTCGGTAAAGCTTTTTAAATCTGGTTTTCATGAAATTCAAAAGAAAAATTGATAGGCTTCTTGTTGTGTGTGCAATTATAGGGAGGTTGAAGGAGAAGGCAATGATGTTTACAGAATCGCGAGATCGAACTATAATGGAGGAATTGTTATCTTGAACGGTGAAACTGGTGAAGATGAAGGAGGCAAGGAGAAGGATTGTTTCGAGAAGAAGGATTGGATGCGTTCTACTCAGCTTTGGGGACACACCGATAGTAGCTGCAAAACCAAGCAACAAGGCTCTGCACCAAATCTGAATCGCGTCCTTTGTACCCTCTTTCATGATCATCTCTCCTAATTGTGCGTCCCCTGCACTAACCGACCAAATATGGACAAGAAGCTCTCACAATTGTTCTAAGTGTTTCCCCATACTTTGGAACCGTGGAAGCTTCCCTCTTTCCCCACGGAGCGTAAACCTCATCACGAAGCGCAAGCCTTCTTGCGGAACGCAACCTCTCCCACATAATGGAGCCACTCCCGCAGAGGTTCCGCGAAGCGCAAGCTTCCCCCAAGGAGCAGGTCAAAAAGGCTTCGGACGTACTCATGCCGCGGCATCCGAGCTCCTCAGCGCAACGCGCGCGTTTCATGCACTCCGAAGTGTGCTCATCGGTCCCCATCAACTGAAGATGACATATGACGAACCAGCATCCTTCCAGAAGGTTCTCACAAGGCCGAAACTTCACCAAGACACTTTCGAGGTGCACCAACAAGTCATCATAACATCAACACTCCCGAACTCTCATGACGCTGTCCCGCGAAGCAGTGGCTCACAGAGGATTCAGCGAGTTGTCCCATCATGCGAGAGGCATATGAGACATCTCAACCTCCCTGACACGCATGAGCAACGCGTCCGGAGGGCAAGAAACCCAACATCACAAAATGGGCTTAATGGGACAAAGTGGTCCAAATGTAGAAGTGCTCCAAACTTTTCAACAACCAATCATACGCTGACATGTGGCATTGGTTGGTAAGAGCGTATAAATACACCCCTCTTGGTAAGAAAAAGGATTCAAATTTCATTTTTCACATTTGCTTATCTTTCTAGCTTTCTCTCTCTAGAAAAGCTCTCTAGGGCTCTCTTGTTTCATACAAGAACTTACTCTCACACCGAAGGCGTTGTCCCGAAAGCACCACTCTGGGTACTTCATTCTTTGGTGTGTTGACTTCACGCAGATCACACGATCGCGAAGACAAGACACATTTTCTTGGAGGGAGAAAACATTGAGACTTGAGATAATTTGAGACTTAAGGAAATTTAGCTAAGACTTGAACACTTAGGCTAGACACTCTTGCTTACGTGGACAAGAATACATACACTTTTAGTGTGTTTGCGTTGACCTAGTCAAAAGGCACGTCAGATTGTATCAACTACCTACGGCCTCTCAAAAGTTTAAATCCCTCTTAAATTTTTTGTAATTAATATTTTCTTTGTCTCAAAATGAGTGTATTGTTTTTTGTAATTAAATTTTTTGTAATTAATAATTTGCTCGCTCTTTGCTCACTAATTAGCGAGCAAACAACGAGCAAATATTTGCTCGCAAACTAGCGAGCAAGTTGTGAGCAAATCTTTGCTCGCTAATTAGTGAGCAACTAGTGAGCAAAGGTTTGCTCGCAAGATGCACACAAATCAGCGAGCAAGTTTGCTCGCAAATTAATTTTGCTTAGTACTTGCTCGTTGTTTGCTCGCAAACTTGCGAGCAAATATATTGCTCACAACTTGCTCGCAAACTAGCGAGCAATTGACTGCTCGCTAATTGCTCGATATTCGCGAGCAACTTGCGAGCAAATTCGAGTTGCGAGCAATTTGCGGGCTCCTTTTCAGCGAGCAACGATATGCTCACTGTTTGCTCGCAACCTAAAATTGCTCGCAAATTGCTCTCTAATTGCTTGCGAAAACCATGTTTTTTGGTAGTGTTGGAAGTGGTACACACAAGATGAGTGTCTTGTGCCACATAGGATGCCAAGTGGGAAGATATAATTAGTTGTTTATTTATTGATAACCAACCCTAAAATCTAACCATCATATTGCGGTGTGACTTCGAGTTAGTGATTCTACCTTATTCTTCTTCAAATTCCGTTGCTACAATTATGTATTTATATTGTATTTCATCATCCTGTATTTTTGTTTCAAAATGAGTGTCATCTTTCCATTTTTAAGAAGTTAGCTATGTATGAAATGTGAGCAATATTCTTATAATAAACTAGTTAGTATCATTAAATTTGTTATAAGACATTATCACGAGGCTACAATAATAAGTATATCACACTATTTAATGTATTCTATTTTTTTCAAAATAGAAATAAGGAGAAACATTCCAAATGGATGTGGTATATATTTTGGTCTTTGTTGATAAGTATAAATAAAAATAAGTTTTTCATTTAAAGTTCAAAACGTGTAAGAAATAATTTGATCAACTCAACTACCAATTGAAATAATATTAATAAATATTAAATTGTAGCAAGTAGAGTACATGTGAGTAAAGTAGACAAACATTTAAAAGAAGACGATACCACATTAAAGGTTGCATGCCTTAATCTCTAGAACAGCTCAGCTCCTAATTGTTTGGTAAGCTGACAATTAATGGACAATTTACCTCAGCCTCCTATTGTTTGGTGACAATTAATTGACAATTTACTTCTTCACACAAAAGTTCATACAAATAATTAATGCCTCCCTCCTGTGTGCTGTTTTTTTATTGGGTGTTGTACTAAAAATATTTGGGATCTTGTGCCAAAATAAAATATTATGATTTTATCATCATATCAAATTTTTCGACTCTACTTCTCAATAGTCTGATTTGCAACTCTCAACGACGATACGTTTTGTTTTACTTGTTCTGTTTTTTAATTATCTTTTTTGTTTTCATTTTTCTTCGCTTTTTATAAACTATTCTTAAAAGTCACAAACCAATACTTAACTGAAATCGACAAAAAATGAATTTTATATTTTTTGTTTGTTCAACTAATACACGTGCTATAAAGCTGAGCCTTCCTTAATAAAGGGCATGTCCAGTTGCGCATCTCGCACATGCTAACTTACGTACAGGGAGAAGTGTGTGAGTGCGAGTTCGACCTAACTTAATGGATCTAAAAACGACCCATATAATTGTGAAGAGCCTGCTCTCTGATGCTAATTCTATCTAGCTGTATATCACCATATATATTTGCTTTGCATGCCTCCATGCATTTCTTGAAGTCTCCAATTTCACAATCCACCTAACCCTAAACCACCATTTACCTACAACACACATACATCCACTTTAGCTACCAAACATGAATAATAATAGTAATACACAAACTGCTATTTCTTTGTGTGGAACAATGAAGATATGTGGGTGTGGGAGAGAGCGTAATTACCGAAGACTAAAGAGTGTCTCCATAGAAGAAAATCCCAAGCTTTGCAAGTTTAAAGCCAAAAATGCAATCAAGCTGCTGAGAAGGTGCAGAGATGCTTATGTTGAAACCATGCTTTGTGTAGCAGAACATGTTGTGCAGCTCAATGAAGGTTGTGTGCCCTTCTTTTTTAAGAGGGTTGAGGATCCAAATCCAAGCTAGATATGGTAAGTGGCTTCATTTGTATAATAATGGAGTATTGTATTGTGCTTTGGATCACTCCATGGATTAGCTAAACAAATATGTGTTGTTTCTGTGTACTTGCTTTCTGTTTTCTCATCCCTTGCAATAATACTTTTTTTTTCCCTCTATTTTTGTGTGTGCTGATTTAATCCAGTTCAGGGTTTAGTTACAGTTAAGGACCTCTCCCTGTAGGTATGTTTAGTGGGGATCGAAATCGAAAACTTTTTTCACAATCTCAGCATGTGTTGCCAATTGAACCACAGCTCGTTGGTTCATTTTATTTTTCATTAAGTGATTGTGTGTGCTGAGGGGAGGAAATGAGCAACAAGGACGAGTTTGTGGCAAGTTGCTCCTCACTAAAAGTTTTACTAAATATTAGAACTATGAATCGTTTAAGGAATGTTGAGATTTTGCCTTACCATGTCATATTCTTCATTTACTAATTTATTACATTCAGCTCATATTTCCACAGGTATCATAATTTTGTCACAAAGAGAATCTGACATTTTTAGATAAATCTCATGTTACCATAATTATATATTTCAATAAAATATTTTTTTAGCTAAAAAAGAAAACAATTTTATTACATTAAATCATTCTTCAAGAGAGTTACAATCTTGAACTATTTTCCACCCATCCGTCATATGACTTTGAAGGAATTTTTCGAATTGTTAATTTTACCCATCTTTTGACTTTTTGTTTTTTGTAACTTTATACTACCTAATGCTACCCAAAAAATATATGTCTCGAACGACTGGCATAACGACACGTGGCGGCCAAATTAATGTCACCCGAGCCACCCGAACCGGACCCAAGAGTCCGCATCCGATACGAGGCCCAAGGCGCCTTATAGCGCTGCTCCGCTACCACAAGGTCACCAAGGCATCCTTGTCCCACGCTCCAGCATGGCAGACACGCCCGCGTATGAACCTACCCTGTGCGCCATGCACCTCACCCGAATGGTTCAAACGTGACCAAAACACTTCAGAATTATTCTAAATGTTATATGTGTATAACAAGGCCCCCAAGAGCGCTACAAACGGTTCGGACGAGCCTATCACATCCGGACGAACCCATCACATCCAGGCAAACCTAGCCTCAAAGATGATAGAAACGGATGACAGAAACGCTTTTATGAGCACCAAAAACGAATGACAGAAACACGTTTCTGACCCAAAGTCGCAGTATCAAGCACCCATGTCACGGCATGGCCACCATAAACGCATAGCAGAAACACGTTTATGGCCTCAATGTCGCGGCATCAAGCACCCATGCCGCGGCATGGGCACTAGAAACGAGCGTCACAAACGGGTTTCTAAACCCAATGTCGCGGCATCAGTCCGTTACAGTCCAATATTGGGCACTCAACGGTTGACCTCCTTCGACCCCAGACATCATTCAACAAATCAATACACTCTTACAAGGCTCTTGCAAGGATGTTCACGTGCGTTTATGTTCATTTTTTATCTTAGGCATAAGTTAGTGTTTGTTAACTATTGCGTACCACAGCAAATCCTTCATCATCATTTGTTATTTCAAATTTGGTTGAGACTAACTTGATGGAAATGTTCATGAGTATAGCATGTTGCATTCAAGTGGTGTCGGTAGTATGTAAAGTTCACAACCAAATACTCAGGTTGTTGAACATAGCAGACCAAAGAAGGGTTTGATGGTTGTTACTTTTAAGCAATTTAAAAGTAATAGTGAAGGTAATATCATATTTTAACTTGATTGATATTTGAGAGACAATTTAGAGGAATGTGATGAATTTTTTGATATTTTGATGTGATGGAAGAACAATATTGGCCATTCCAATATCTATTATCAGTTCTGAGCCATCTCTAAGTACTAGATGTAGGATTCTCGATGATTTTAGGAGTTCCTTAGCTCTAAAAATAAATGTCTTATATGCACTAAAGATTGAACTATGATGTCATCAAGTCCTATCAATTTGGATGAATACCTCAAAAAGATTGAAGCAATTGATGAACTGTATCCTTGTCTTGGTTGGCTACATTGTTATTTTTTTGTTTAAGTGAGTGTCTTTAAGAGTTCAGTTGAGTTTTAGATTTGGAGGGGTGCATAAAGCAGAAGGAGAAGAAGAATGACAAAGGGAAGGACAAGTGGAAGATTGAAGATCATGTTGCTGTTTGTGCTAACTGCTTGAGTTGACTTATTCATTATTTGGCTTTGTATTATGTTGTAACAAACAACTTGTTACACATTCCTTCGGAAAAAAACTTGTTACACATATAATGAGAAACATAAGTACCTTTAAAAAAAACTTAGTGAAATTTACACGAGATAGGCCAGGCCTAACAGTATTTAACAGATCACTGTTAACCCGCTAAACCATCCATCACCCGAGCAAGCATAAACCCGCTCACATTTACTATTAAGAGTCGGCTAACGGGTGCTAATTCCTCAAACCGCTAGTAACAAGGCAAATTGAGATAGTGAGTTAATGGGCGGATAAATCGTACGTGAACACCCTACCCTTGTTCCCAAAATGAGTATTCTCTTTTCTTTTTGAAGAAGTTAGTTGTGCGTAAATTGTCAATAATATCCTTATAATGAGTTAGTATATCTTACCACGTGATCACGAGGTTGCATGAATAAATATATCACGCTAACTTCTCCTTAATTTTTATAAGAATATAAACAAAAACATTGATTTTAGGATATAATGAGTATATCACAATCTCAAATGAACCTCTAATTAGACAAACATTCAATGGACTATATTTGGTATTGTCATTCTTGGGTGCAAAAGGGGAATATCATATTCATATACTTGGGATATAATGTGAGAGAGCCTTCAACCATCCTTTATCCTCAGTGAACCAACATTTACTACAAGTATACAAAAATAACCATTATTACCCAAAAACAAAGATTCAGAAGTATACATGCAGAGCACAGCACAGCACAGCTTGGGTATTGTATAGCATTCTCAGCCCAATTTCTCTTCTCTTCTCTTCTCTTCAAGTGCTTTTTCCTGTAGTCTTCCCCAAGGAAGTGAAGCTAAGCCTGCATACATATAAATATTTATATATAGTAGGGGATATAAACAAAAGAGCCAATCATTTGTCCAATGCAAGGGGGTTTCATTGAATTACTAGTTCTACCTGATTAGTGGCTTCCTCTGTGCCACAGGTGGAGTAGGACTTCCCTTTGATGAAAATGCCATAAGCTCAGCAGGCTTTTGGAAAACAAAATAGCAACCATATATTTGTAAGTATGGCCAAAACAGGTTCATTAAAAGTATATTATCAGCTTTCCAACACAAAAGAAATGACTTAAGAGACTGTATACGGCCAAGACAACCAACCCAATGTAAAGAGATAAAGGAATGTTATTCAGCATATAAAAAGCATGTTGAGCACTGCTTACATGGTTGATTTTCTTTATTTTTCAAAATCACATAAAATTTAGGTCAATGTCTGACTTTTTGCTTCCCCCTAAATAGCAAAGGTGCAAATCTAAGATCTATCTGAGAACCCCACCCCCCATTAACCACCACCTGAACCAAAGTTAGGACCTTAAATGAGCTCATCAGAAATTTGAAACACTACATCCCAAAAAGAACCAAAAGCCAAACAAATTTAGGATATGAGTCCTGCATGTAACAGATAATAAGGTAACTTTGGAATAGAAGCTGGTCAAAGTTTTAGCATAAAATACCTCAAGTTCGTCTAAACCACCATTTGAGTGTAAACCAGTCAATGGACCAACTCCATTGCCAGATGTTACTTCAACTGCCACTGCATCATCATTTGTTGAAGATTTCAGTGGACTCCCCTTGGCACTCCTCCCAAAATCTTTGACTTTGTTCCCATATTCTAAACCATCTTCAAGCTCATCAAGTTCCTCCTGGAAAACTTGGTTCCCAGGATATGGACCAGACATGATACTGTCAATTGCCAGCTTTTCATCCTCTTTAGAACTTGACAAATCAGGTGCTGTGGATTTAGGTTTGATGGGCAAACCGCCTCCCACTGATTTATCAACTTCACCATTCTGAGAAGAAACCTCAGTGGAATCCTCTAATATTGCAAAGCCATCTTCTATGGTTTTTCCTCTGTTTGATTCCCCTAATGCATGTGCATCCATATTGTCAGGTTTTGTCGAGTGAAAACTCGCAGCACTACAAGATGGAGTACCCTCATGAGTTTCTGCGCTATAAGAAGGTACAGTAGCTAAACATTTGGAATTCCTCAAGTTAGTCTCTACATCGTTATCCTCTCTCTTTCTCTTACTTCCATCCTCTGCTCCATCCGAAACCGCTTTACCCTCAATCGACTTGTCAGTTTGAGCCACCTTTGAACTGTGTCTACTGTCCCAAGTTATATTAGATGGACGTGAAGGACGAACACCGCCAGGAAATACAAAGTTAGGTATGTTCCTACGTTTTACATGTGTTACATGGATCTCCATTCCAGGCTTCCATAATGTGTACACATTAACAGCTTGTTTAAACTCCTCAACAGTTAACCTTATATCAAATTGCTCTCCTTCATTCACTGGTACTCCTTGCTTCCTTTGCAAGCCCATGAAGTAACAGTGATGGAAAGGTCTGGATTTGTCTGAAAAATCACCTGGATGCGGGTGGCACTGAAGCATGTTATAGGTGTGCCTCTCAATCTGAATTTGCACAAAGAGCAGTTAAATTAGGGTCATTGCACACTAGTACACTACATTAATAGAAGAGAAAAAATAACAAACAAAATCGTATCATGGCTGTCCTTGTGTAGTCAGAACTTTGAATAAATTTTTTTAAATGGATAAAAGATTATATCACCTTCAATGTGAGCTGACGGAGACGAGACTCAACCCAACCTTTCCAGTTCCTTAGATCATCTTCATTTTCGGCTGAGATGTCTATCTGAAGATAATTCTTGTAAGATTCAAAGAAGGGATAAGACTCAAAAAGAGTATCCCAATTAGCCTTGTTTGCCTCCATAGCCTGAAAGCACCAAGAAAAATCAAATTCAAATAGAGAAAGAATAGTGCAAGATTCTGTCAAATTTTATTCATTAATGGAGATTTACAATATTATATCTCAACTAACAATTTGAGAAAAGTTTCTTAACCAAGAACAACCCATCTTTGAGGTTCTAAGGTTCGATAGGTTGTAGCTGACACATACTTTACCATAGTCCTCCAATAAACTCATTAAGACTAACTCCTAGTTTAACTGCCAAATTTGGTCAGAGGCTGAAAACCTAAGAATCTAACTGACGCAACCTGAGTTGTAATTAAGCATCACTAGAACTATGAAATTGCTTCAACGAAGAAAATATAAACTACTAAAAGAAAGAGAAAAAAAAGGAAAAACAGTCAACTTTTAAATTATAGTAAGGCCACTATTCTCAGAAACAAGTAACACAGAACTGTCCTGTTGAGCTGTGTTAGTGTTACAAATCATTCATATCCCAGCGGATTAATTATTTTAGCAGTCCCATATCAAATAAACTAGTTTCCAGTAGAAAAAAATGCAACCAATACAGATCAAAACACACATGGGCCTGAAATTGTTATCCTATCAAACCCCACAATGGTGGGAGCCTCGTTTACTAGGCCGCCCTTTAGCATCTAGGTATAAGCAATGGTGCTGAGAAAAGAAAAAGGGAAATAATTTAGAACTTGTATGACAGAATCATACCTCACAAATTTCAGCTCCCCTCTGAAATTCTTCTGTCATAATACGCAAAGTACTTGATGACACATTGTAGCTAGAGTTCATGCAAGGATAAGCAGGAGTTATTATGGGCATCAAATGGAACCTGTCCTTTGGATACCTTCTAGGATCCCAAACTTGAAGTCCAAGAGATCCTTCTTCAATGGAACAGAGCATGACCGGATTCGGCCAACGCCACTGAGTGTAGACCCTGAAAAAACGAGAAACTAACATATTGGGTAGTGCATTAGGATATAGCTGACATATGCGAGCAACAAGCAATGCCCAGTTTATTCCACCAAGAAACCCCGTAACCTGCCCACAACAAAAAGGAAGAATTGAATTTAGAAGGGAAGGACAAAGTAAAGATACATTATGATCCTGACTATCAGAAATCTTTCCATACATTTGAATAAACACCTCGACGCTTTGCCCAAAACCTCATGCATCTCAACGTTGTTCGGAAATTCTGCACTTAGAAGACAGTAAAACAGTATCTAAATAAATCAAGAAACAATAAGCAAGGAATTAAACCAAATTGTAGACACGGGCAACTGTTACAACCTGAATATTAGGAACCAAACGCAAAATTTGATCAGTAACTCTACAACCGTTGAGACTACGAACTGTTTGTTCATCAACATTCTGTAGTATTGAATCTTGAGAAACATCCAAGTCCTGAACAGATTAACAACTTAGATACAGGCGCAATAAAGCACACTTCAAATTCAAATAAATACTTAAGACCTCCAATAGAAGCACAAAAAAACACAATTTACTACAAAGAAAGCTCAAGATACAATATATACATATAGTTACTGAAAGATGTATGGGGAACAATACCGTAAAGATAATAATATAACAGAACTTCAGCCCTAAAGATCCAAGCAAAGCCATTCACACTTCTACACCTCAGACATTCACTCAAGAACCATACACCTTAGATGACAAATACTATTGGAATGAAAATGGTGGTACATGAGTTTGAGTGGTTAACTTGAAAAAGGAGTCATTGTTTTTCTTTAGATAACATTTCTTTAGCCTATTTTCATCCTTCACTGTCCTTAATATTAGGAAAAGTATAGGAGGTAGAGAACATTGACAAATAAGTTATAGCACATTCTTTAGAAAAGTACAGAGCCCTTACAATAAAGATACCACAATCGAAAATGTTAGAGATGAGGATACTGAGAAATGCAAAGGGGAAGGGACAAACCAAAAACAACACCAAATAAACATTTGCCTCGTCCTATAGTTATTTTCATATAAATTCTAAACAGTCCAGGAAATAACAAGCTGAGAATCAATGGAAACATGTTGAGAAAAGATCAACTACAAAGTTGGCCTTTAGAAACCAGAGAATCAATTCAAAAAGACCATAACACATGCTGCCCATCCACCCACCACATAAGCAGGAGACAACATGCACAACCTAATTTAAGTTGCATAGACTTGTAGCGATTAAGCAGAGGTTTCTTCTCTTTGTGAAATGATTTGTATCATTGAATCTCACCCATTTTATCTTAACTTTGCCCCAATCAATCAATTCTTGCCCAACAGCTAATAATGCAGTCTGAGCTGAGCTTTACTGGTTAACATGAACTGGTAACAAGATTTTAGTATTATTTGTCACACCGTTACAAGTCCTGGGGTAAGTGTGCTGCAAGTGACAGTCGAGGATGGAATGAACATGTAATTTTGGTGCAAGTACGGAGCATGGTGCGGTTGAAAATTATCCTTAAGAAGGGAAAAGTCTCCATCTATTCAGAACACCCGTGGTTTGTAGTAACTCAGACAACTAATTAGAAAGTACAAATAAGAATAACTTTTGAATATACACCATGGCGGTTTCAATTATCCCTAAATTTACCTCTAATAGATATCAGACTTCAAAAACTTCCATCAAATGCAAACATGAAATTTTGAATGAAGAAAATGCAGCAACAGTAAGGCGGTTAGTAATTCAAATGTTGTAGAACAACCCATAACCTAGAAATGGATCAAATACTAAAATGAACTCCTACAGTATATCATCCAGATGAGTAATGTGTATCTCTTTCGAATAACTAAATAATTTTTTTATATAAACCAAGATAAGGGAAGGGGGGAGGAAACAAGAAATCTTTAGAACTACAATAGAGTATAAAAACTCCATAAACCCTCGGGTTCAACACTGACATATGTCGTGGAGCTTTTGACGAAGAGGTCGATAAAACTAAAACTAAGAATCATACTTCCATCTTTGGAATGCTTTCACTCATAACATCCAATATCATATAATGAAAATATCACAGATTTCCTTCCACTGGCACTCGTAACATAAACTTTTATACAAAACAGAAAGCCAAACCTTGTTCTTGACTTACACATCAACAAGAATATGATGCAGGAAAAATTGTAATTTAAAATGGCAGGAAAAACAAAGAATCCATTTCGCAGTAAGTTCAGTGCTTTACCTCGGGAATAACCCAAAGCGATAATTTTGCATAAAGAAGATCTATAGAGACCCCATTAAATTTGAATTTCATGACTGGAACATGAGCATCTGGCACTGGATGCAACTCTGTTACTTCAGGCATTTCTGTCAGCATTCTATATAGCTCACCAAAAAAATCATCCTGCAGCCAATTCACAGAAGTATTTTTAAATTTATCATTCAAAGCCACCCTAACTAACATGGAAGTTTGTTGCCTCGAAAAAGGTCAAAAAAGAAAAGATGACCGCACTTCTCGTGTTGCATGCCTGGGTCCCACACAAAGAGTATCTATATCTGCACCAGGTCCATGAACCTATAAAAGAAGGAAAATAAATAAAACAAGAAGTATGGTTTACTTGGATCGAATAGGTGCAGAAAATTATATGTGACAAGCATTTTACATGAGATTTGAATGCAACATGTAGTAGAACATGGGCCACAAGTACAGTTAGCCTAAAAGCAACATGGTCTTCACCTTGAAGAAGAGTGATTATTTCTTTCTCCAATTGAAAACGAAAGAAGATAACTACTTTGTCTCCTACTTACAATTCTTAGATAAGCACATTTGAAGAACTGAAACAAACAGGCAGTCCACTCCACTCAAGAGCCTACAACTAATCTTTTCAATATGGTAACAAACTACAGAGTCTTTCTTATAAAAAGAATAAAGTATAGGAATAAGATAGAAGAAAGTACATGAAAGAGGCAAAGCGGTCTCGATAATTGGAAACACAAAGACCATCAGAACATTCAGTCATTAAATGCCTCTGAATACTTATTGCGGAAATACACATTATACTTAAGATAGGAAGAACTAGAAAGTAGAAACATATAATCATCACATTTATAATCTACTGAAACTATAGCTAGACAATCTTACACTGTCCCACTAAACATTGCTTCACAAAATCCAAATTGATAACATGTATAAAAAAAAAACTAATGACCAATTTTATGCACAACTTCAAATCAAATATCAGTGACATTTCAGATATAGTTGGATGGCTGCCTAAGTTTTGAAGTAGAATAACTTATTCTTAAATGCTTTTACTCTATTTTCAAAGCGAACAAATTTAAGTCGAAGGATAAATTACTGCAACAAGAAAAACACTTTTTTAAAAAAGATGAGAGTTATTTCATACCCCTAGTCGATAGGAACCAAAGGTGAAAATCTTTGCATTTGCTTCTTGCACTAGTTGCTCATTCAATCCTTTTGCCCGGCTTATAGTTTTCACCCAAATCTTCACAATCTGTTCAAGTTTTGAAACATCATCAGAACAACTAGCATAACTTAAGTATCCAAACTCACACACTCAGCTTCTTAAAAGCATAAAGCACAAATTGCTTATTGATGTGAGAGAAGAAGATGATCAACAGTTCAAAGGTTTTTAGAAGAAATACATGCTCAAGAGAAACACCACTTTTTGTTCCCCTATCAAACTTCCCATGAAACTCTTACTTTCACCGGAACAGTAAAAACTAGTTTGTTACTCCTTCCGTTCCAAATTCCAAAATAATTGTCCGAAGGACGAGTTAGTTAGAATTAGGCTTTTTCCCTTTATATGCCATTTGCTCTTGTGATAACAAACTCAAGGAGTTATATCGATAATTCAAGCATAACCAACCAACCAACCAAAAATATAAAGTGGACTGGGCAATTTTATTTAGAGAAAGTGCACTTATTTTGGGACAGGCAAAGTAATATGTTTTGAAAAGAAATATATCAAAATTCCATTTTCTTCCCTTTTATCAATTATATAGGAAAAAATGGGAACTGGCAGAACAATTGAACCTGGTCTAATCTGCCAAGCACTTCCTCTCTACTCACAGCCTCCTGCTGGTCCTCGTACAAGCCAGCTTCTTGAAGAAACTACATACACACATACAGAAGTCTGTATCAACCGAACCATGAATGTATAATTGATAATTTCTCAAACAGTGAAGCAGAAAGAAACCTTTTCAAGCTCTCGGGACTTGATCACATCGTATTCACTGGGTCCACCCAAGGAAATGGGTTCCGTAATTCCCAATCGTTGCTGTCCATTATTCCTATTGTTCATTGCAGGGCTACCAATTTATGAATGAAGTGTTAAAAACCTTCTTTCTTGTTCTTTCTTTTTTCTTCTTTTTTTTTCTTATTTCACAATAGGGCTTGGTAG
The DNA here is from genome assembly GCA_036897485.1 of Pelargonium nanum. Classification (NCBI taxonomy): domain Eukaryota; kingdom Viridiplantae; phylum Streptophyta; class Magnoliopsida; order Geraniales; family Geraniaceae; genus Pelargonium; species Pelargonium nanum. The sequence goes on from JAYMTF010000133.1 coordinate 25,504, forward strand.
GCACAAATTTATTGGTAGCAAGAATAATAATATTGATAATGTTTTACAAACTCTTCCAAAGAGATGATCAAATCAGCTACAAATAAACATGGAAAATAATAAAGTAAAAATTAAAAAAAAACAATGGGAAAAAAGAGAACAGTCTATTGAAGTGCCCACAGCTACAAAGGAACAAAATCGAAACCCCAGATTGTTGATATTATGAGCAAACAAGTGAGTACAACAGTAAATTGGGGCAAATAAAACCCTAACCCTAAGCAAAATAGAGGAAGTGCGATAACAACCAATATCAAATGCAAAATCCGAATTGGCAGAAGAGAGAGCTCAAAAATGTTGGCGTTTTGATGCAGCTAGCGGCATGGCGGCGATGGAAAGATCATCAGCTGAAGGAAGATCCTGTGAAACAGAGAGATTAGGACACAGATAAGACTCAATATTATTCGATACAAAGAGAGAGAAGAGGAAGAGATAGTGATTAGATTACAGAGAGAGAGAGAGAGAGAGAGAGGATGATCATTTATGTTGCCTCCGATGTGCTTTTTCTTCTTATTTTTGCTCGACGAAGAAGGTAAATATAAAAGAAAAATAGTTACTTCTTGTTTGGTAAAACCGATGTTTAAAACCCGACCCGGAAGTCGAACCGGTCAGGTCAAGTCGGGTCGGTTATCTATATATATTTAAAATCCGGACTGATCCAGTCCTTCGTTGACTCGGAAATGCAGTCAAGGCCGGTAAGAGCCGGTCAAAGCCCCAAATGCAATAAAATGACAAATTAATTACAAACAAACCTAATACACAATCACTTCTTCTCAATGTTTTAAAAACCGGATCGACCCGGCCGTTTCGCCCGGTTGAACCAGCCACCGGTCCGGGTCACTACATGCCCGGTATTATGGTCAAGCCCAGTCAAAACCGGTAAAACCCGGTGACCGAACAGACCGGTCCGACCGCTTTTTAACTAGGTTGAAACAAAAATAAAAATTTGGTGTGTTTGGGCTTATATTCATGTTTGTGGGTTCAAAAAATGAGTTTATGTATGAAGCTCAATTGTTAGTATCTAAACTATCAAACTAAATTGTAATTTTCAATTTGAAAATTAATGACTTGTTTAAGTGTGAGAGTGAGACCATGTTTGATACTTTTGGTTTGAAACTTTGAATTTGATATCTTTATGCTAGTATGCTACTAGTTTTGTTGGTAATTGATATAATATATTACTACCATTATGACATTATTATTATTATTAGTTTGAAATTTTGATTAAAAGTTCGTATTTGATAACTTGATAACATAGTTGGTTTAGAACTTTGTATTACTTTTGTGTTAAATATTTACATGGATGGTATTGTTTTCGTTTTACAATACAAATGGGTTGCTGCTTGAATTTCCCGGCAAGTTTAATGGTGGGGTTTCAAAATCGGGATTCTGCAAAAAATCTGAGAAGAAAAATCATGTTTAGTAGAGGAAACAAAAAAAATACTAATAAAGATTGAAACTTTAAACTTGAAACATGGGTGCTATGTTTTCACCTGCACATGATGATCCTAATAAAAGAAGTAGAAGGAAATATATATAGGTGTCTGCATCTTTTCACTATATTATGAAACTGAGATTGAATAAAAAGAAGTCAATTGAAGCAAAGCAAGAAGCTTGAATCCAAAACCCTCAATACACATGGTTGTTTTCTGCTACTGGATTCAATTTTTGTTTGTTTGTTGATTGTTCTCATTTTGCTTTCACTTTCTCAGGTCACGCCTCCGTTGCAGAATATGGGCATCGACCGGTTGATTGTTCAAAGATTATTGAGGTTTGTGATTTGTCTTTGCTTTGAAGCTCTATCATTTTTAGATAAAGTGAGATTTATGGTTTAACATTGAAGGAGTTTAGAGGAGCCCTAGCTCCAGATCTCCCAACAAAGAAGAAGAGTAAAGGTAAGGGCAATTTTGTCATTTCAGAATTTATTTAAACATGGGCACGACACATGTCTCATTAAATGGGTTTTCCGTCCAACATAATTGACGGAAAAAACATTGAAAAGTATAGGGTATCCCAAAGTTCACAAAATTAGTTCAGGGGTGGCAGATGAAAAAGACGTTAAGTATAAGCGGTCCATCAGTAATTACCCCTAATTTTGTTTAGTTAACGGGTAATTTTTTTTGTAACGGTAGGAAAATGAATGAGCATTTGAGCTCAAGCAATGAAAATGCTCCAAGTTGTTAGAGTTGATGAGGTGACAGCTCCTAATACTTCCTCACCGACTTTTAACACATATATATGTTGATTTACTCTTCGCTACTCATGATCATGTATTAAGAAATAATTATTATTTTGTTATAACGATGAACACTCATTATGATACTGAGTAAGTACTTTTTTTAGATACTATTGAAAACAACATCTTTCTTCTATAAAATTCATGAACAACGAGGTGGGGCCATGAGGTTCAGAAAATCCCCGTCTCCAAATGCAAGGGCACGAGACGAAAGTAATACCACCCGTAAAGACTCGGGTATATATAACCCGCTCCAAACCTGATCTGTTGCAAAAATAATACCACCCATCAAGACTCGGAATATAAAACCCGCCCCAAATCTGACCCGTCGCATCCATAGGGAAAGCTAAACGAGGCGAAAGCCATACCGTTAGCAATATCATGACGATCTCACCACAGCAGTCCACTCACTCCCACGTTCATATCGCGTGATGTGATACTATCGTCTCCTCCAAATTTCATAATCATTTCACAATACGTTCCTTCACAATACCGATTCCAGTGATCAGATCAGATCAGATAAAAACCCCTAGAGATAGACATAGAGCGAGCTCGCAACTATTTCTTATTCTTCATCAGTTGAAAATCAACCCCATTACTATTCGAATCGAGCTTTTGATTTTTTGGTTCTCAACTTCAAAATGGCTTCGAATCCATCTCCCATACCTCTCGAGATCGGACCCGACGGCCTCGTCAAAGAATCTCCTGTCATCGCCTACACCGAGAGGGTTTCTATCTGTCTCTAGCTCTATGTGTTTTGTATCTAGATTCAATCCAAGTGCGATGTTAATCTTTTTGTTTGTTTTCTCGGATTTTGTTACAGATAATCGAGGAAGAGCAGCTTCAATTAAGGAAGTACGGTCAGCATTTCGCATTTCTTTTTCTCAGATCTGTTTCCTTTTTCTTCTTGCTTTTTTTCTTGTTAATTTGAAAATCCTTGCTTATTTATGTCAAGTACTTACTCTGAAATCTGAATCTGAAATTGTCATTTTTACATGCACATACAAAGCTATTTTTGAGTTGACTTGAAAGTAGGAATTGCATCTCCATGATTTCAATGATGCTATTGATTGCCACTTATGGCGGAGTGTTATGAATAAACATTGAACAACTTACAGCTGTATGATCCATTGGTTGCTTAGTAAATACTTAGTCTTAGCACAATAAAAAGAAGTCCAGAATCCAGATTATTGGACTGGAGGAACCGGTATAAGGGCCAAATTATAGACGAGCACATAGAATGTAGTAGGGTGGAAGGGAAATATGGTGCATGGTGACGAGGAAGATGAATATATAATTAGTAAGTTACTAAGTAGTTAATTGGCAGTTTTAATAGCAAGTTACTTACATTGCCGTTTACTATATGATAGTATTGCTATTTGAGAAAGATTGTGGATTATGTAATTGATTTTGTCACTCTCTCCTATATATCCTATGTCTCTCAATCTTCTCTCGTCTATTGAATCGTTCTTCTTATTTGGATTTTCTAAATGCTTTAATTTGTAATCTTATGAAATTGCAGTATTCTCTTCTATTTCTTGTCTCTTTTCTTATTCCTATCTACCAAATATTAATATTGTTCTTTAGGCGTTTGTGAAAGGGTTAAGTATAGCAATTTGGGTCACGACATGTGACCCGAGACGCACACGACACAAATTAAGCATGTATGAGTTTAACATAACCGTGCTCGTGTTCATATTGGACCCATTTAAAATGCACAAACAATCAAACATTTAATTTAATGTGCTGTGTGTAACACACACAACCTAGTTGAAGTTAAATTGTAAGTTTAAACAATTAATCATTATTATTATTATATGTGATTTATATTTAATATTTTACGTAATATGTAAAAAAAATTCATAAGAACATGTTAATCAGGTCAAGTTTGTGTTATATTATCATGTTGGTCTCATGTTAAGTCATGCCAGACATGTTGAGTCTTTCTGTGAACCTGTTTAGTTCATTTAAACATGTTAGTCGTGGTGCACCAACATGAGTCCATTTATTTAAACATGTTACGCGCATCGTGTTATATGTTTATAAAAGTGTCGTATTCGTGTTCAATATTTTAGCATGATTATTAAACACAATCACGATACGAACGTGACATGCCTATGCAAATTGTCAGCTCTAGGGATAATCATTCTTTGGGTATATCATTAGTTCTTGTGCAGTTTTTAGGTTTTAAAGGTGTTATTTCCATGGTGTGGGACTAAGGGGGTTCTTATTCAACCTAGGTGATAATAAATAACAAAACAATATGAAGTGTTCGTGGTAAGATAAGTAATCTTATGAACCCAAATGCAGTATTTGTTCACTCTGGACTTTCTTTCCTTGCCTGTTCATCTTCCTCTAAATTTTTTTATTGGAATATGTACTTTCTTATCCTGTATTCTGATTTGTACCTGTTTCATACTTTCATTCATTTGCTTCATTAGTACTTCTCAACATCTTATATAGTTCATCAGTGACTGTTGAGACTCAGCGAATCGTGCTCAATGGGGTAGTAACTTGTAATCTGGATCTTTTGTTGTTATGGGTCATGGTGGTGTGTGTGACTAGTTGATGGTTGTGGGAGTTCATTTAAGCATTTGAAAGAGTTATGATAATGTGATGTCTGTTTAATAAGACATTGAAGATGATACCAGTGGTAGAATGTTTACCAGTTGCGATGGAAATGAATTTTTTTAAGTCAATCATGCGCTGTAGATGCCTACATAATGGTAGGGTAGGTGAGATATCTGTATCCAGAGTGAATTTTGTTTTCTATATCACGGCCTTTAAAATCATGTGTAGTTTGGTTCCCTTAGCATTGGAAATTGCTGTTCCTAATACACAAAAAAAAAAGTGGTTAAAAATTTAATTAATCGGTTCTAAATCCAGTCATGGATGGAGAACACACAATAGTTTCTTTCTCAACATTATATTGAGCCTGCATCAAAGAAACAAGTTGATGTTAAATCAGGCCTGGCTTGGCTTATATATGATGCATGGTACACGGCATGTGCCAACCATGACAAGCCTTGTCTGTCTTTCCACCAATGGAGCTTGACTTCTTGAAGAGAAGCCATCGAGTGGGGAGTGCTTGGGATGAATCTTGGCTACCCAAGGGTGATGGCACACGGTGTATGCCCTAAGGAGCTCACCGTGTGACATCCCCTACAGCTACTCGAGAGTGCTCTCAAATATCCGAAGGGCTTTCAGCTACCCAGACGCACCATCAGCTATTTGGGAGCACCTTAGGCTATCCAGGAACATCTTCGGGCATCCATGGACCCCTTTCTTTACCTGCATGGCCTTCTCTTGACTTGTTCTTCTTCAGGTACTTGAATGGAGTACTTCAGGTTTAATTCTTCCAAAGAGAGACCTGGATGACCCAACTGGCTGGTCCTTGACCATTCAACGCCCGTGGAACCCTTTTTGACATGGTTGTCTTCTTACACGTGTCAGACTAAGAGCGACAAGTCCATATTATGAATTTATATGTATCATCAATCAACAACATCCCATAGATACGTCAGTTAGATCCCTTGACTTTGTTTGAGCAATTACACATGGGGGATAAGGGGGAAACTCCAAACCTAGCTAACTGATCCTTAGTTTTTTCAAAAATGAAAAAGAGGATACTCATTTTGTGACGGAAGAAGTATTAAATTGCAATGATTGGTTTCCCTCAACGCAATTTGCCTTTAGTTTCATAGCTGAAATGTTAAATATATTCTCATTGAATGGCATCTTTCAGATACATTGCGGAAAATTACTCAAAAATTCGTGATGTCGAGAAGGAGCTAACAAATCTTTCATTGGAGATGAAACTCACAGCTGGGCCAAAAAAAGCAGGTTGGTGCACAGTCAGCATTAGTTCTTATAATTTTGGAATTTTATGCATTTTGTACTATTGGTTTGCTTAGTTGAGTGACTTTGCTTTTGGTGTATGTATGGCCCATAACTGAAGCACTTGAACTCTTGAGGAAGAAAATAGAAGTATCGACAGAGAGAATTCGAGTTGCAAAGGCAAAGGAAGAACAAGCCCGGAAGGTTTGAAATGTTGACTTATTTTTGTAACGGCCCACCTATACATCCTACAATTGATCCACATCTGCATTTTAGTTCCCACAAAACTCAGAAGCTTTTGGATTCATTCTTAACCAAATTTAGTTTGTTATAGAGCTCACACGATGAATACAGGTTTAGTTATACAGATTTAGACTTCATTGAGATAGTCTATGAAATTTGAAACTAAAAAATATACTTTCTGAATAATGTTCATGGTTCACCTGCATATACCCATTTTGTAGGAGTGCAGATATGCGCAAATCATTCTTCACACAACATTTTAGCTATGACGAATAAACAAGGATTGTTATACAATGTATAAATACAGCTATATGTGGTTTTGTCTGAAATTGTAAGCGCTTTTTTCTGAAAGTGTTCTGGATAGATGGAGATATACATGGTTCATTTATAGATGCATTTACTTTGCAGTTTATTTCTCTTTAAACTGATGGTTTGTGTGTTGAGTACAGGCATGGGAAGAAGCAGAAAAGGTTGTGAAGGAAGAGGAAGCCATTAAGCAGAAGCTCTGTGAAGACTTAAACAATCTGGTACATATCTCTTCAACAAACTTGGATATGATGTTGCTGGTTTACGAAATGTTTTTGACTCTTTATGTATCATAGGTTCAAGAAAGCAGTAATTCTCAAATTTCCAGACTGGAGGAATTGAAAAGACGACTGGAAGCTTTGAACCCAAGTAGAGGATCTATTTCAGTTACACAAGTAAGTTCTGCTTCACTCTGCTTCTCATGTTTATATTTGATATGCCATTTATGGTTAGGAATGGCAACATTCAAATTTCAATGTTAATGACTGCCTGATGTTTGTGCACTTTGGGATCGACTATTAGTACTTGCTATGCTCTTAACCCATTGTCATTTGTGGTTGGTATTTAGAAGAAAAACATTTTGCTGCTGCTCTGGTCATAGTTATAGACTTATAGCCAACAGTTCTTAGAAAATTTTGCTTCATTAAAATAGAGCTATTTACTTACTGCTCATTGTTGTTGTTTCTCCTAGTCATGGTTCATAACGAGCATGTACTGAAAGCAATGAGAACAGATAGTGACGAGGAATAACAAATACAAACAATTTAATTGTGTTGCTCCCCTGGTTTATGTACCTTACCTTATAAATCCCCAGACGTAAAAACTTAAACAGACAACATAATTGGAACATTGTAGTGGGCTGCTTATCAGGATACTGCTTCATCCACATGCATAGTTAAAATCAAGTGTGTCATAACAGCTGCTACTTTAATCAGGGTTGAGTCTCTTTTCCCAAATTGTTTTTCTGTTGACCTAAACTCAACTTAAATCATATAAGTGGGTTGCGCTTCGGTTGACACAGTCTGAACTATGAACCAAAATTTAATCCTGTGACAGGCACTTCGAAAAAGTTCAGTTCGGGTTCATAAATTAATCTTTGTAATGCTGATGTGAGATGCACTAGCATCATACACTGAACATTTTTATTTGTCTACTGCTCTGTCATCTTGGTTTTACTAGAAGATCAACTAGTTGAATCCTACTTCTCTACTTTTGCTGAATCAGCCAATGCACTATTTTTCATGTTGAAATTAGGTAGTTAGTGATGTGGAATTGAAAGATTCATGAGTTTTAAATGAATGCTATATTAGAATAGTTTTAGTGGGATACAAATGTAAATGAGTGACAGATGAGCACTTGGGGGAATAATGAAACCTAATCACCTAGTTTATGAAATATATTTTGTTGCAACTGGTGAGTTCATTTGTGCTCCAGACCCTATGAAGTTCCTTTTTCCTTGATGTTGAAGAGTTTAAACTGTGATCAATTGTCTTATGATTTTGAGTTAATGATTTGGATCCTTCCTTTATCATAGCTGCTCATCCCATAAATACATAGTATGATGGTAAAAGATGTTAAAAAAATTCTCTTGGAATTATGGTTAGGATGGGAATGTGATAGCACCTGTGCCGAGTAACACATCCTCAGTTCATCCTACTACAATAGAACCTGAGGGTTGTGCCACAGAAAATGCATCTAAACAAGGAAACGGAGGGAATGCTCCAGCTGTGAACGGGCACAATCAGCAATCATCTGTAGAGGGAGAAGGAAGAGGAAAGAAGAAAAGTCAGTACCAAGGAAGAGGGAGGGGAATCGGGGCTGTGCTCAAGGGTAGAGGAGCTCCAGCACCTGGTTGGACCGGGGCTGGGTTTGATGTGGATGGCAGATCTTAAGTCCAACCATTTCTGTTTTTCCTGTGCCAAAGTCACAAGAGGAGAGAAATCAGTTTGTGCATGTTATAGTGAATTTCCTGTTGTCGTCTAATAATATTGGATAGGTAGGTGATTCAGTAAAAAAAAAAAAAAAAAAAAAAAACAGGGGCAAAATTTATGAGTTATTGGGACTGCACTGTACTTGTATATGTTACCATCCATGCTATGCTTCAACCAATACCCATACTGTTTTTTTAAACCTGTGGTTCAAGATTTCGCTTTCATTCAGTTGTGTAGGAAACAATACTCAAATGATGGTATTCTCAGTGCTATTCTATGATTCAGCTGATACTCCAAATGTGTGTGTGTGTTTTTATTAAATAAAATCTCTTCCCTGTTCTCTCGCGTAGTGCAGAAGCAGAATTGGAGGGTAAATATTAAAATGATGTTGGGATGTTCCTTTATTTGGGTAGGTGGTGACTTGAGTGCATTCTGATACAATGATGAACAAGGGCAGGTTCTGGGTCTGGGTCTGGGTCAGGGTCAGGGTCAGGGTGTGATGGGATGGTCATAAATAAGGTGTTTTGTATATGGTGTTTCACTGAAGCTGCAACCAGATTCAGCACATTTTAGTAAACACCAACATATTCGTTGAGAACCCATAAACTAAATGCATAAAAAGAGCAATGGTCAATTAGTATTGCCTTGGATCTATAATAAATGGGCCTTGGTTTTGTGTGTGGACTCAGGCCCATGCATGTAGATACGGAAGCCAAGTCAAGGTCCCACATAAACATTGGTAGTGTTTGGAATTGATGGATTGATTTGGGTTTGTTGCATATATAAAGAGTAATAAATAAAAAGGAGACAGAGCGGTCAGTCATTGTGCAACTCTAGAGATTTGTTGTTGCTATTCTTTCATTCACAGTTACTTTACTTCCCATATCTAACTTCCAATACTCCGTATTTATAACTTGTACGTAACTAACTAACATATTTTGAGGAATTACATAACAAGCTAACGGTAAATTTTAAAGATGTGTAGTGTAGTGTAGTGTCACTTAAAGGTAGAGCAAGATATATAACAAAAAGTGGATGATCTGAGTAGTTGAATGTGTAATAAGTGAAAGAAAGCAGGTAGGTGAATGAGAAGTAAATCCATGGCAGCATCAACATATACATATAATGAATGGCAGGAAAAGGGAAGAAGGTCGTAGCACCTTTTGTGTGTAACAAAAATAAAAATGATCCAAAACTGACCACCCGCATTAAATACCACAGGGCTTGGATATAATGGAAAATACGAATCCATCTCAAAAATAAATGCTATGCTCCTAAAAATGGTGAGATAAAATAGTACCCAAATTCTCAAAGTTAGATCACACACCGTAGAAAAGCAAACACGATCGAGTAGATGGCATAATATTAGAAGAAAACAGATCCAAAAACTCATCAATCCCCAAACCCAAAAAAAACTCCAACACTCCATTCAATTCAACTTCTCACATGCTCACATTCAATTCAATTCAATTCAATTCAATCCAAATTCATGTGTTGTTAACATTAGTTTAGTTGTTTTTTTGGTTGCATGGTTTTAATTTTTGAAATTTCCCGCTCGAAAGCTATGGTATAGTAGAGTGTACAAGTTATTATTATTATTATAATTAATATGGGGATGCATTTATGTGACATACACTGCAACTGTAAGGGTATTCAGTAAATTAAGCATACCACCTAATTCGTACCATGCACTATTTAAAATGTTGTCCAACGACTAGAATAGAATAGATATCATAACCATCCTCACAACCAGCCTGTGGATTAGTATTAAATATTATTATTAATGGTCACTGATCCATGTACTGATATAAATGTACATGATGTACGTACTATATTTTATGTTGGAGCCACCTTTATACGTAGTGTGTTCGTCACACACTAATTAAAGAAATTAGTTATATATTCACTAACCTGTATATGTTTCAGATCACACTCACATGCTCGTCCTCCTGATTTCTTCACTTTAAATTGTAAATTTTGAACTTGTAAGTTACTATTTTTAAGATGGACATAGTATAGTACAATAAAATCATACATAATAACTACTTTATTTCAATAATAACTCGAACTCGAGATACAAGGATGTTTAAGTTCATAGACGGATCTACCGAACTTTCATATTTCACATTTGGCCTCACTAATTTTTTTGAAATTTTTTCATTATTTCTTTATTAAAAATTATTTTAACAAAGTTTTAAACAATTAATGACCACTATCACAATAACAAAAATATTTCATCTATTAATCTATAAAAACCCTTTTTTTTTATCATTCTTTCAACTATATATATTTGAACTAATTAATTTTTTTGAATGGATATTTTTACTAATTAATTTAAATTATTTTATATAATAAAATATAGTAGGATTAATTTGCTCCCACTGGTGGAACATTTTGAATCCGTAATGCTTAAGTTAATAAGCTTACCGTTGTATTTTGTAATATATGCATATATGTTGATGTTGTGTCTTAGACAATGGAATATAATTAATAGAATTTAGCTATTCAAATAACTGGAGAGAGACAATGTATACAATGAGTATATTGTTAATTTTGTTTTGCATAACAGTAACAATCACATGCATAAGCTTACTCCCTTTTAGGTTGGGTCGCTATTCTAAGTTTAAGCAACAAATCTTATTCTCCCAATGAACTAATTAATTTATTCACTTACGCATACAAAAAATATAAATCCTTTTGTAGAGGATAACCGGACAATAACTTACCTAAAACAATAAAAAGTGCAACAAAATACTCCCCAAGTAATCAAACCATGTTGAGCCAAACGGTTTAAACACTTTGAATTCTATTTGAGATCTCGAGTTTGAGTCACTTTGTCGACTGTATGAGGTGAGATTATAGTTAAAAGAAAAGAACTACCCCATGTTGTGTAGCTCAATTGATCAAAAAAAAAAAATTACTCCCCATGTATAAAAATTAGTGACTTGATTTTCTTAAATTTTTATTATGTCATCTTTCATTTTTTTTAATTATTTATACACGAATAGTGAATAATATTCTTAAATTTATTAGTAGACATAATTAGGAGGACATTGGTCACATTAAATAATATATACTTAATTTTTCTCAAAATAGGAATAATGACACTTAGAACAAGGTGGTTACATCATCGACACATCATCAATTAATGGACCCCTAACGTTAAATCATTATGTGGTGTATAAAATCGCCATTTGATCCTATGACGTCATCAAAACGCACTACGATTTTATACAACAGTCACAACATGACACATCGCCCTCCATAACTTGACTCGATGAGTATAAATACTCCCTCAATATACGAGTTATGGATGTTAAATTTTGCTACATTTGAGATTTATTAGTGTCAGTCGCACACATTAAGCTCTCAAATTCTCTTTATAGTTCACATACACAATTCTATTTCACAATAGTTAAGATTCTCATTCTCATATTTGAGATGAAATTCAAAGATACCTCCTAGAATTTTTGAAACGGTGTGCTATATCTTTGTGGTCTGCTAACCCTTACCATTCAAAACCAATATCAAGTGAGAGTTCATCAATTGCAAAATACTTTTAGTTTTTAGTGTAAAAATTCAAGTACAGAACTTGTACAACAAAAAAGTTATACATTAATGTGTATTAGAAGTATTTTCATATTTAGTTGTGATAAAATTGTTTCGTAAACTTAGATATAGATCATCCCTGATATCTCATATGTCACATAAAACAAGAAAGATATAATTTTCTTTGTTTATGTTTTCTTTTTCTTTTCTTGATAGAATCCCACATACACTATTCATCATCTACTTTCTTTTTATCCTATACATTACCGTACGCTCGTATTATATCATCACCCAAAATATATTCATACCCACGTCCCTCTTTCATATCTTTATCTACTCTTTTTCCTTTTTTGATATCTTTTCATTTTACCTGTGATTCAACAAAGTTTTCATTTTCTTCCATTATATATGCTTCCTTTGTTTTCTACCCTTCACGTGCCTTCCTCACATAACACCTACTATTTTATTCATCGTCATGCAATATATATTTCTACCCATTTCTCTCTATATATCATATCTATATGCACAATTATATATTTTTTCAATATTTTTCTCTCAAATAAATAATTAAACTCTACAAGTAATTATTTTTTGCTGAAACAAAAAACAAAAGTAGTGTACTAAACTATACGGTATTAAATAGATACAGCAGTGGTTGTAAAATTATAGGACCACTACACTACTAGAAATTCCCGCTTAATTTCATAACGCTCCATTCATTTAGATTTTAGAACACACCACATATAATATAATTTTGTATTATACCTAATTATATATATACAGAGGAGAGAGAATAATGGATTCCTCTGTCAAATTTTAAGAACCTATGAGAAACAGCGCGTGTCTTCACGCGGCAACGGTCTAAATCCAATCCTCTCCCTCTCCTGCCCATGTGTCTTTTCTCGAACGCTGGACCCCACCCCTTTGCTAAGCATCTCGTCACGTGATTGTGATCTGTCAGACTCTGACCACACCCCTCTCACCTTCGCATCCACACGGCGCCGTTTCTTCCACCTCCGAAACGACCGCAACTCATCGCCACCGCCGCCGTTTCGCCCACCAGCGTGTCAAGCACCTCCTTCTCTATCTCCCTCACTATGCTCTCTCCTTCCTCCACCATCCCCAACCTCTCCACGTTCCTCACCTTCCACTCCGGCAAGTCGCCGTCGATGATCTCGTCGATGTCCTCCAGCACGCGGCAGTCCTTCGCCGGAAAGCTCCGGATCTTCCGGCACAAAACGTCCGCTAGCTCGGAGCCATGCATGACGCCAAAAGTACTTTTATTAAAACTCCTCCACGGCTTCATGTTTACGTACGGCCTCAATATATCGACCAACAATTCGTCCACCACATGGAACAGTAATTTTCTGTCAGTGGCGGCTGTGGCGGCGGCGGGATAATGATGATGATGAGAGAGTTCGAGTTGGTGAAAGAGTGATGGGTCGAGTGGATGGGACGGAGAGAACCAGCCTGCGAAGGACACTGGTGCATCTTTGTGGATGCCTGTACGGTTTAGTATTGTGGTGACGTAGTGATGGTCTGCTCCACCACCTCCGGTGGTGGCGCTGGTGGCGTCATCATCACCGTTAAGCTTGTTATGGTTGCTGTTGTTGTCTGGGACAGAGTGCGTACGCGTCGCTTGTTTGTACTTTTGGCTCGCACAACTAGATAACTGTGACCTCCGTCTTGATTCTCGAGCAGCATCAGCATCAGCATCAGATACCTGTGATGACTTTTCCAATATATACCGCAGATAATTATAAGATTAATAATTCATGTGTATCATATTTATAAAAAATTTGAATTTAAAAAAAAAAACTACCTGATTTTGAAGTAGTACGATCTTGATGGCCGGATCTTTCTTGACCGGGAGGAGAGTCGGGTTGAGAAGGTCACTCGACAATGGAGTTTTCTTGCACTTGTTGTGCTCAGGAATGTTACTATTAGCTTTCATGATGGCCGTTGACGATGGACGGACAAACGGTTCTTCTTGCTTACTGTTTTTCCTGATGATATCTGATGTTTGCGGAGGCTTCTTGATTAGCCGTGACCTGAACCTCTCACCTCCGGCCACTTTCTTGCTGCATTTCTTGGCTTCTTTTTGCTGCTCTTGCAATGGCCCCATAGCCTGAGATTGACAATTGGTGTTTGTAGCTGTAGGCTTGTTCTTAGACTCCAAGAACCTAAGTCTTGGAGAGCAAGAAGGGACTGTCGAGTTCTTGCCCGGACTTGAATCTTCTCCCAGTTTCGTTGACACTGGCTTGGAACATTTCTTGGACTTGAGGTGGCTAATGAGAAGCTCCTGGTCTCTTCTCTGTTCTCGGTTTCTTGAAACACTAGAAGTGTTTGTTATGTCCGTCAAGCCTACTCGTCTGCTAACACTCTCCTTCACCTGCTTCACTATCTGTTTAGCGTACTCGCTTGGGCTGCTTCTGTTTTCGTCTTGGCATTTGATCTCCTTTCTCCGCTGTGAAGTGAAGCGGGAAAATTCCAATGCCTCGGTGAGGTTCTCCTTGTGGATTTGAAGAGACAGGCGGTGGGCGGCGTCCACGGAGCGGCGGCTCGCTGAGGAGGATACTCGGGGCGTCTCGGGCAGCGAGCGGGTGCCCGAGGCGTTTGCGCTTCCCTGGCGGAGGCGGTTCAAATGTGACTTCTTGTAATTACTTGTTGGCGTCGCAATGGCGTGAATGGAGGAGACGGTGGAGGAGGAGGAGGGAGACGAGCAAGAATCGGGGAGGAGGTCAAGACCCATGAGCCTCGCAACCAGAGTTGGGGTCTTGGTCCCTGGAGAGCCGCTGGAGTACAGTTCATTTGATGATCTTCTCTCATGTCCTCTGCACCTTGTTTTGATTTGCATATCCATCTCCATCTCCATCTCCATTTCCATCTCCATCTGTGAGATTAAATTAAATTAAATTAAATTAAATAATTAATTAAGTCTCTCCCAACATCATCATGTTGATGATGATTACACAGTTTACAATAACACAAAAAGAATCTAAGCTAATCAGACATTAATGCAGTAGGAACTTACTGGGAGATGTAACTTTTGATGATCTTGTTTGGAAGATGACACCAGTACTGAAACCTCTCCCTCCTCCTTATCCTCTTGTAATTCCAATTCCAAGCTGTTTCTGGGTGCTTCCGTACCTGATTAATTCATCATTGCATTAAATTTCACTCCTTTTTATAAAATAACACTATAGAGGAGGAGAGAGAGAGAGAGTTCTTAAAAAAAACCTTTGAGAACAGTGGAATGGTTTTCATGAGGAAGGTGGAGAGAGGAGGGAGGGTGGTGTAAGCAAAAGTGAAAGTGATGAAAATCAAAGAATTGGAAAACAGCAGTGATGCAGCTGCCAGAAGCTGAAGCAGAAGCAGAGGTGGTGTCTCTATCTCTGGGTTTGGGTCTGTTTCTGGGTCTGGGTCTGGGTGTGGCTCCTTCTCCTACTCCTCCTGCAGAAGAAGGTGGTGGTCTCTTGGAGGATTTGGCAGCACTAGCAGTACTAGTAGTAGGCCAATACCAGTCTTTGCCCATATTTAGGTAGTAACAGAAACAGGGTTGATGCTTATTTTCTAGCTATGGAGACAAGGAAGATGACAGATATAGAGGTGGAGGTGAAGGAGCATATATATCACTATATCAGAATGAAAATGACTCAAGAGTGGCGCTCAAGTCTCTCAGAGAGATTGGGTTTGAGCAGCAAAGGAAAAAGAGGGAGTAGTGTGGTCAAGAAATGTAATGGAATACTGGTTAGTATATTGTACAAATAGTAGCAGGATGCGAAAAAAGCGGATCCATCAAAGCATAAAACGGACATATTATTTGATTTTGAGGAATGGAATTGAATTGTACCAATAACTAAAGGAACCACCTAGTTGCATGATACTAACTGTCCAATTAATGTACACTCCTACACTTATCAACATATATAATGATTTGATTGCTATTAATATTTTTTGGGAAAAAAAGTTTAATTGCAATAAAAAAGATGGTAGGATGTGATAGCAATTTTTATCGATTAGATCTACACAGTCGAGAATAGCTCTCTCCTTCTAATTTAAAATTTCACTTAATCAGACACAATGAGAGTTGAACTCAAAGTCATCCACAAAAGATGTGTTATGTGCATTAAGAGATTAAAGTAGAAGAAATAAAGTAGATATCTATGTGTACCAAGACTTTTGAATAAAAGACTTCCTTTAGAATGAGACATACAATCTCTATCAAAATATTGAGTTCAAAATCTCTTAGAACCAAATGATTTTGACGCAAGAATAAAAAATCACTAATAATATTCGAGTTACTCAATTTTGCTTTTAATGCCCAAATCTTATTTTTCATCCACTTAACAAAGGAGCACATTCTTTTATCTGTGTCTTAACAATGACTAAATGGTTTAAGATACACACTTATATGTTGGGTGGGGTGTGTAAACATTCTTAAACAACATATTCTTAGACATTGATGGGTAAACAAAATGTTAATGTAATTAATTATAATGAAATTTAGGGTTTGTGCCTCTCTCCTTTATTTTGTCGTTTTGAAAGTCGCTAAGATTTTTGTTTACTTATGACTGTTCTTTTTTTTTTCGATAAGCAATCGGTACCTTTTATTATAAATGACACAAGGTCGAATAAAAGTACAAGAATAAACTAAGCAAAAGCTAAGTGCTAAAACAAAGATTCGGATTTAAGCACCAATCCGATAATGCAAAAGACGAGCTAAAGTCAGGCACCACACATGAGCAAAGAACGAAACTAACGCTCTTGATCCGGAGAATAACGCTTTCGGCACTTGGAAATTCGCCTTTGAAGAAAAGGTTGTTACGGGCCAACCAAATATGCCATAAAGTAATTGAGCATATAGCATCCCAAATAGAGCAAGCTTGCTTGGATCCACTGTAAATAGATGACCAACTTGACAAGAGAAGGAAGCAATTTGAGGGCAGGACAGAATGAATACCCCACCAACCAAGGACAGCAGACCATACTCGTTGAGACCAAGAACAAAGAAGTAAGAGATGGGAGCAAGTCTCCACTGCTTCATCACAAAATTTGCAAGTACGATCCGTATTAACCGGTAAAACACCTCGAGAACTCCAAAAATCAAGACAAGGAATACTGTCCAACGATGCAAGCCACGCAAAACATTAAATTTTTGGAGGAATGACGGGTCGCCAAATCAGATTTGAACAAGCGAAACGAATATGTGGTGTTCTCGAATACAAAAATTCGTACGCCTTTTTTGTTGTAAACACGCCGGAATTGTTGTGTCGCCAAACCAACCTGTCCGTCGACGAGGAGAGGCGAGGTGCCGAGAGCAGCACTTCCTTGAGTTCAAGCAAAGAACCCGCTTCCCAGCCGCGAAGGTTCCTCCGGAAAAGGCCAGCGGCATCTGATTCCATCATTGGCAAAACAGCCGCTACGCACCTTGTTTTGCAGGTGCTAAGTGAATACAGCCGAGGAAAAGAGATGTGCAGCGACTGAGACGAGACCCAATGATCAGTCCAGAACTTCACAGTGCGCCCATTACCAACAAGCCATTTCAAGCTATTCGAACCCATTAAATCCAGAAACCCAGGTATATGCCGCAGCTCGAGTAGGCTTCGAATTACTGGAGAAGCATTATGGGATACCAAGTCTTCGAGACTCCATGACGTCAAGTCCCATCCGTATTTTGCGCATAAAACATTTTTCCAGAGAGAGCCGGGTTGGGATGCAAAGCGCCACCACCACTTTGCCAATAAACTAACATTTGCGAGATGCAATTGTCGAATTCCCAAGCCACCGTGTGATCGTCTCAAAACAACTTGAGCCCATCGAACTTTACAAATTCCTCGAGACGAAGAGGAGCCCGCCCATAGGAAGCGACGCTCAATGCTTTCAAGAGCTGAGATCACTTTCTTTGGAGCCCGAAAAAGGGACATATAAAATAGAGGAAGAGAGGTTAGAACCGAGCGAATCAAAGTGACTCGGCCACCCAAAGAAATATAGCGTGTCTGCCAAAGCGCTAATTTCTTCTTAAACTTCTCAATGATCCCTGACCATGAATTAATTAAGCGAGGATTGCAACCCAATTGGAACCCGAGGTACTTGATTGAAAGAGTGGCGATCTGGCAACCCAGAGAACCGGCCATGAGAGTGAGCTGCTCGACATTAGTAAGTAATCCAATGATGCGAGATTTCGCAAAATTAATTGTAAGTCCGGAAGCTAACTCAAAACAGTGTAAGACGTCTTTAACATTGCTGATTGAGTTGTCCAAGCTCGATACATCCAAGAATAGCACGGTATCGTCAGCAAATTGAAGATGAGAGATTGAGAATTGTCCCACTTTAATCCCACGAAACTGATCCTGCGATTCTGCTCTCATAAGCAACAAATGCAAAGCTTCGGCAACAATAATAAACAGAAAAGGCGAAAGCGGGCAGCCTTGTTTTACCCCTTGAGAACTCACGAAATCAGCCGAGGGCGATCCATTTACCAAAACTGAAATAGACGAGACCAAAATATGAGATATCCACATACGAGTTGAGGCCCCAAAACCCATAGATTGTAAGCAGAAATCGATGAAGCTCCATTCTAAACTATCAAAAGCTTGCCGAAAGTCGAGTTTTAATATGATTGTCGGCGAATGACGAGAACGAACCAAGTGAATCAACTCCCCTGCAAGAAGAACACTATCCAATATTTGCCGATCTTTTATAAAGGCACTCTGGACATCACTAATTAAACCATCAATATATGGTTTGATTCGGCTAGCAATCAATTTTGAGACGATTTTATATGGGCCCGAAACAAGGCTAATAGGTCTGAAATCACTCGGCGACTGAGGAGATGGAACTTTTGGAATTAATGCCAAGAAAGCCGATTGGAATCCCTTCCCTAAACTGTCGGTCTCCATGAAAGCTTGGACGAAAGCGAGTACGTCAGACTGAATAATATCCCAACAAGATTGATAGAAGAGCATACTGAAACCGTCAGGCCCCGGGGCCTTGGACCCGTCGCATGAGAAAACCACCGCCCTAAGTTCATCAAGGGTCACAGCTCGCTCAATTATGGAACGCGCTCCATCCGGTAAAACTTTGAAATCAAGCCCCTCCAAAATAGCCCGATCCAAATCTAATTTCGAAAGCCGTCTTTTGAAGTGTTCCCGAGCGATTTCTTTCACCACAGCCGGGTTTGAAACCCAAACATCATTTTCATGAAACCCATCAATGCGATTTGAGACTTGACGAATGGTAGCTACACGATGAAAATAACCCGTGTTACGGTCCCCCTCTTTCAACCAACGGACACGTGATTTTTGCCTCCAAAGTGCCGAGAGGTCCCGGGTTCTATTATGCAGCTCCGTACTAAGAGATAATTTGTCCTCTAGTTCCGCTTGTGAGAGAGGGCCGGTCTCAGCCTTGAGATCAAGAGCATCAATTCTTTTTTCCAGTGAGGCAATAACATGCTCCAGATGACCAAACTCTTCAATGTTCCATTGTCTCAATACTGATTTTAATAAGAAAAGCTTCCTCCAAAGACGGAAGCACGGCATACCGTGAATGTTAAAAGATGACCAAGCCGAGCGAACTGTGTCAAAAAAGGTGGGGTGGGACGTCTAGCAATTTATAAACTTGAACGGGCGCGGGCCCCAGTCCACAGATTCCATTGAGAACACTATCGGACAATGGTCCGAGCAACCACGAGATAAGCCATACTGGGAGAAATTCATAATGACAGCGGGCCAACCCGCCGATATGAACACCCGATCGAGTCTGCTGGAAGTAGAATTTGGACCATACCAAGTGAATTGCCTACCTCTTAATGGTAAATCAATTAGCCCGCACGAGTTGATGAAATCATTGAAAGCCGAAACCGCAGTCGGAGACACCGAGTTGTTTGAACGCTCACCTGCTGATCTGACCGCATTGAAGTCACCAGCTACAAGAATAGGCACTGACGAAATCGAGATAATGGCATGGAGGCGAGACCATAAATCGGAGCGACTCGAATCTGTGCAGGGAGCATATACATTGATGAGAGTACAGTTGCAATTTAATAGAGACCAAAACCCAGTAATTGCAATGAAGTTCGGATCGATAACGGAGGTGCTCAAAGTAAACACAGTTGAATCCCAAAAGCTTAAGATACCCCCGGAACGACCAACGGATGGAGAGAATTCAAATAACACTGACGTCGAATGCCAAAAACTATTGCTCGAGAAAGAAGATAGCGCCTGAAGTTTACTCTCTTGAATAAAAACGAAGTGTGGTTTAAGCTTCCGAATGAGAGATCGGACCCGATCCCTCTTATGTTGCGCCGAGGCTCCTCGAATGTTCCAAGATAACAAACCCATTGCGAGGAGTCGGCGCACCGTTCAATTAATCAATTGAAGAACCGGCTTCAATCGCACGAAGCCGTTCGAGAATGTATGCCTCTGACCCGGGAGCGCGAGCTCCAAGTGTTTTACAGAAGTCCCATAATGCAGCCGAAGAGTCAGAAGGAGAGGAGGATTTCTGCAACCGAGATGATGCTGATGGTGTTGAACCCAAATTATTCAGAGAGGAAGTAGCCGGTCTCCTCTTTGAAGGCGAAACAGAGGCAGAGAGACGTCGAGGGATAAATGACGGTGTGCGCTTACGGGATGCTGTACGTTTTGCCGGAGGGAGCAGAGGAGCTAGTTGCTTAAGCTTCAAGTTTGAAACCCTAGGTGCCGGGAGGTTAGACAAAGTCTGCTCCGAGGAAGCAACAGTTGGCGGAATTGGCAGCTGAATAAATGAGGGAGTAATTTTATGAGGCAGGCCCAATTCAACATGAGCAGCATCAGGCCCATCAGTTGGTTGAGGCGGCCCAACTAATGGCTGATTAATTCCCATAGCCTTTGATGCACCAGAGTTTTCCTCCTCCACATTATGCAGTGAGACATTTAAGTTGTCAAAATTATCAGCAACATCACCACCTTTAGGATTTTCCGGAGACCTTGGCGATTCAGACTCAGACGAGCTGGAGGGTGTAGCGTCCACAGAGGGAGAAAAAGGTAGCAAATCCGCATCCATGCACTCTGAGACGGCTATCCGGAAAAAAGAACTCCCAAGTTTCAAAGATACAACTTGAGAAATTGTGCATAAAGAGGATTCATGGACCAGGAATTGAGCTTGGTCAATATGGTTACTCTCTGAAAAGGATGGATGGATGTAAATCATTTCACCGAATAAATTTGCGATGCTACGCAAGGAGTTCTCATGCCAGCCCTGAGTTGGCAATCCACGAACTCTTAACCAACAATATCTACCACATTTCCTCTTCAACCGGGACCAATCATGAAACATGACAAACCACTGAGATAACCATTCCCAATTCGAGTCTTTCATAGCTTGGAGCACGTTCGGATCGGGAAAAGATAGAGAAAAAACCCTTGGGCCCAGGAATTTTACCGAGATGTCGAAAACTCCCTCTGAGGATATGAGTTCCTGCAGTACCTCAACAGAGATAGGGGATCGCGAAATAGCCAGAACGCTCCATTTAATCTTGTTTGTTAACAAACGGGTGTTAAAACCCAAACATTGTAGAGGCCTGATAATGGTGGGCGGATCATGTGATAACCTAGTCGGACAGTCAGGAGACCTCCTGGGGGGATGAGACGAGAGAGTCGTCTGTTGCATGAAAGACTTCCTAGCCCAGTCAATAACGAGCCGAAGATCGAGGAGGAAAGTACCATTAAGAAGACGGAGAACCCTAGCAGCTTCTGATCGAGAAACGAAGGAGACAAACCCAAACTTTGTACCGGATTTAGTCGGGGATCGGGGAACAAAGCAGTTTGTTACAGTCGCATGACGTTGGACAAAATTTCCCAGCCATCGAAAAGTCATCGAAGCAGGGAGATTCCCAAAGAATAAAGTAGGCGCAGGAGAGTGCAGGGATTGCGCTGGATCATTTTTTCGATCAGTGGAGACAAAACCAGATCGTCCTCCTGCAGAACGACTCGACGAGAAACCAGACCGGTTAGGCAGCTGTCGAGGGCATATTAAATTGAGGTCTTTCTCGTTATGATAGCGAATCTTGCTTTGATAGAAAGTTAAGGTGTGTTAGAATTTGCATGGCGCGGGACGTAGATTCGCAGTAGTTTTTATATTGGTGTGCGCGCAGGGCAGTAGGAGACGGTGGCAGAGAAGGAGAAAGTGACTTGGAAGGTGTTGATTTGGCCAATGTCATCGGATCAGCCTTCGAGTTTATTGTCAAATCAGATGGCAGACCCCATGGTGGTGAGGGGCAGTTGGTAGAGCCCTCCACGTGGTCGTCTTGAACTGCAAGTGCAATGGTTGTCACCTGTTCGTGCTCTTCAGGCTGTAAGGGAGGATTCCAGTGCCTTCAGTTTGATTATTCAATACACTTTAGTCATTATGGCTTAGTTTGGTAGTGTCAGTTTTTTATTTTCGGGTTGATCTGTGAACCGAGTGATCCACGAGTTAGTTAAATCTTCTATCTGTTGGTTAGACTTGTCTTGATGAATTGATTTCCAAGCCTCTAATTTTATAGCGTATACTTGTGGATATTAATTGATACAGAGTGGTTTAAAGTAACATTTCCCAAAATTATAGAATATGCATTGCATGGTTCATGGTGTATGATATTTGTATTTTACTTTCACTCACTTCCAAGTTTTGTTTTGTTTTGTTTTTGTTTGGAGAAGTTGGTCTCATCATCGGGAATTGAAATGGTGAAAAGCAATGCAAAAAGATAAGGAAGTGAAGTGGTGATCAGATGACCTCCCCCTCCTTCCTTAAATAAAGAAAGAGCAACTCCAGGCCCTCCCATCCTCATCCTGCACCTTCAATAATACCACAACTATTATTCTTTTTTTATTACACCTCTGCAATTCCTTGATATATATATATATATGGTTCATGTCTTTGAATATATTTCTGCCGATTCAATTCAAATTATGAATTTACTGCATTTTTTTATATATTATATAGGGCGTAGATGTAGACTGTTTTATATAGCAAAACAATGAATGTTGTTATATAAAGTCCACACCTATATGTTTTAGATTATTTTGTAGAGCCAAATAAGTTTAGTTAATGGTGAAAATCTATGTTATCATATATCATTGCTCTAGACGCGGTTATTTTTGTTTCGGAATGTGCATTTCAATATGTGAGATGTCAAAATTCAAACACGGAATTTTTGTTGCCGCCGTAAGAAAATATTTAAAAAGAAAAATAATTTTATTCCAAGAAAATCACCATCTCGCGTGGCAAATAATGTGTTTCGGACTAAAAATTATATCGTTAATATGTTATTGCTAAATGTTTATGTACTGATAATGTTATATTTCTCACATATTATTTTATTATATATTTAATTTATTAAATAAATATTTCACATTTCAATTAAAAATTTCAAGTTAAAATTGTAAATAAATTCACCTCTAAAATTCTAATCTTCGTGTTTTCATTTCTATCTCATGTATAAAATGTCCCGAGAATCCAAAAAATTTTACGACAAATAATTGGAGCGAGACAAAAAAATTTGAAATGGTTAGTGTCTCAAGTGTGACACAAATGTGAGAAGCCAACATCCTCCAATAATGCTTTGTCATGTCAATCAAATATTTGGTTAAGGTTTCAAAATAGAAAGCTAGTAGTACTAGTGATAGTGCATTGCGCTATATTTTATTTAAAGAGATTTACATCTACAATACTGTACTTGTTGAAATGAAAATTGAGACAACTTGTGAGATTTTTGTTTCTTACGCTGCTTCATGATTAGATATATAATTCCTTAATGAATTAGAGGTGTGATTCTTAAAAGAAAAATTTTTGATAAGGCAACTCGCATATTTTGTATGTGATATCTTATCTAACTGTTCGAAACCCACATCACTTTAATTTGAGCTAGACTTAGGTCAATCATTTTCGACCCAAACAAGAAAATCCCAAGCCGAAATCCAAATCCTCGCCTCTAATCATAATGTGTTTATTTAATTCGTGTCAAAACAAGCATATTTAATTGCATGTCTTCTTATTCAAACGTTACAAATGTGGTGTATGATTTTGTTAATTAAGTCTTGAGTCTTACTCTTGGGATAATGAGTTGGAGGTTAAAGTTTTTGGTCATGGGTGTTTGAAGCTTGCATATAGCAAATTTAGTGGAAAAATATGAGTTTGTGTTCGGAAAACTATCTTGAGCATGAAAGTAAGAATTATTCCGGTGGAATTCGAATAACACTATGTTAGAGAGGATGCTAAAGAGACAAAGCAAAGATTATAAGCTTCTCAAATCGAAGAGTGAGATCACCTTCCTCAAGAAATGAATATGAACTATTTATTTATTTACTTAAGGCAAGTCAAACCAATAAAGAGATGACATCTCATGAAAATTTCACTCGCACTCACTTCAATAAATTTGTTAGAGCAAAGCAACCCGCTTGACGTAGAATTTTAACGTCGCATCATTATATTATTGATGACTCACACACATATTATATATATAGGGATAAGCTAATTTAACTAATCTCTCGCATAGAGTCGGCACAATTTAATGTGATTAATTAGATTCAAGATAATAAGAATACAAATTACAGCTGTAGCTAAGAATATAAATTTTCTACTTTCATATAAGATTTTGTGTAGTGAAATTTTCTTAAACCATGCTTCAGTCCCATTCCAGAAGAAGCATAACAAGAAATTAATAATGATTATTATTTCCAACTTTCAAATCTCCTGTGTTCGTAGAAAGGAGAGATGGTTGGCATCTCCCCTGACAGGGACGGGAACCGCTTTCGAGCCTCCCTGTTAACAACACATCCGGTTAAGGCTACCCACTTGGTCTCCAAGTGGATCTATAACCCAATTTTTTTTTTCCTAAAAAAATCTGGTTCCACCATCAAAATAAATTGAGGAAAGTTGTATAATTTGGCTACACATGTTGAAAGCATAGTATAAAAATTGCAAAAGGAATCAAATCACTTTCAAAATCAGTAATGTTGTGAGTGAGGTCCAAAGTAGCAGTGTTACTAGTTAATTTTTGATATATTTTTGTCTGTTATCACTTTTTTAGATTTTAAAGTGGTTTGATTTATAATGTATGGTTGCTTA
>JAYMTF010000134.1:0-50657 GCA_036897485.1 Pelargonium nanum
TTGAATATTGTCCATTATCTTTATATGTTAACATGTTCAAACTTCAGTTTTCATTGTCTTTGAAGTTTTGAATGATTTTTTTATCACTCTCTTGCTTTTTTATTTACTTATATTAGTTTCTTTCATTTTATATTAATTTTGTCCATATGTATTTTATTAGAAATGCAGTCACAACAAGTAGAATATTTGAAGGGAGATTTAGGTTGTGATCAGAAAAGGTATTGGACAATGGAGGAAGATCAAGAGCTAATTAATGCTCTTCTTGATTTGCTAAATGTTGAAAAATACAAAGCTGAAAATGGATTCAAACTCGGGCACTATGAAGCTCTTGAAGAAAAACTTGCTATCTTTTTGCCTCACTCAAACATAAAATCAAATCCTCATATCACGTTAAGGATGAAAACTATCAAAAGTCAATTTAATATTGTCCATGACATGATAGCTGGACCAAACACTAGTGAATTTGGGTAGATGAAAGCAAACACTGTGTTATTGCTGAGAAAGAAGTTTGAGACTCATATTTGACGGTAAGTATAACACATATATATATATTATTTAAATTATATTGTTTGATATCATATTAAGCTCTCTTCTTCATATTTTGTAGAGTCATAAAAAAGGAAAAAAATTAAAGATAGACCGTATTATTTCTACAAAGAATTGGGCATAATATTTGGAAAAGATCGTGCTACGGGAAAAGGTTCTAACTCGCCTGCTGATGTTGTGGAAGAGTCCGAGAAGAAAGATGCTGAAAATGATTAGGAACTAGAAAACAACATTATTATTGATGACTCGAATGAGATTGATACCAATACATTTGCTAAACCGCCTGATATTAGCAAAAATGGTGATATGAGTTCCAAAAAGAAAAAGAGAAAGGCTTCAGATTCTGTGGAGAGTATGATATTTGAAGAGGTAGAGAAGTTAGCCAACCTGATTAGCTCGAAAATGGAGGAAAGTAGTGAACGTCTAAGCCGAGCAATTGAAGATGCATCCATGAATGAGTTAAAGAGTAAAATTAACGGTGAGTTGATGAAGTTAAAAGGCCTAAGTTCGATAGAACGTCACAAAGCTATTATCAAAATTGGTTGTGACCGTGATCTAACTCAATTATTTTTCTCAATTGATGACAATGAGAAGGAAGAATGGGTGAAAGTTGTTATCTCAATATGAACCATAATATAATTTATGTTATGATAGTTTGTCTTTTGAATTTTGATATTGTATAGATATTTTTTATACTAGTAGTATACTTTATTTGTTGTTCTTAGTTGAACTTTAATTTTAATTTGAGTTTCAATTTGAATTTAATTTTCTTTGTTGTGCGTAAGAAAACTCACGTCAAATGATCTTTATTTTAGAATTGTGTTTTTAAACGTTAAATATAACATTAACTAGTGTACATCCCGTGCGATGCACGGATAGTAAATTTTATAATGAAAATAATATTACTCTTATATAATTTCTCATACACCTATTTGAAACTTGATTTGTTTTTTAATATAAGAATACATGAACAATTATATAATAATTTATATCTTTCAAGTTCAACATATCATTTTTGAAGTCAAAAGTTAACCATTTTCTAATGAAACTGTTCTGGGTTTGTACCAAACAGACTACCTGGAATGACTATTCCGCCTGGAAAAGCATTCTGGCTGGAATAGTCATTCCATTCCATCCTATTCTTGTGTACCAAACGTATAGTTTTATTTTCTATGAGTTGTTGGATTGAATTTTGGGGTTTATTGTCTGAATGATTTGTAGAGTTGAAAATCGGGTTTTGAGGAGGGTTGTTGAAGCGTAATTAGAAACTTGACCTGAATTGTACTTTGGAGTTGGTCGGGTCTCGGGTCAAATTTCAGTTTTTAGCCACAAAATGTGTTGAATTGTGCGGGTTTGGTTCAACCCAACCCGAATGTTGGTAGGTTCAAGTTCAGGTCGGGCAAAAGTTGTGTTGAGTGTTTTTTATGCCCACGAGTTTTTATCCAAATTGTCAACTCTAATCATTTGAATGTAATATGCAGAACCACTAATTTTATTTTATTTTTGATAAGCGACGAGACAGTAGACCTACGAGGCCAGCGTTTCTCACCTCCTAGTGGCGGCGTCACCCGAGTTAGTTGTTAGTTCTCCCCTTAAACCCATAAATCTCACCCCATACCATCGACAAGGAGGCTCGAACCTGAGACCTCATAACCATGAAATAAATTAATTACGCTTTTGTCTTCTCTTATCTGGAGCAAGTGATACATTAAGAAACAAAAAGTAATCACAAACATGGGAAGAAATTCAAATATGAACCTTATTATTTAAGGAAAACTACAGACCTGCACACGAGGGATCAACCTTGTCAAAGTTTTAATGGCAATGCGTCTTATATCCATTGTATGTATGTTGTTCCAGATTAATCGCATGCATCCACAGTGATGCAAATGTTGAAAATATAAATTTGATTTGGGCCATAGGCTTTGGACCTTGGCTTTGGCCTTAGTCAATAAATTAGTATTAGTTTCATTTGTGTTAAGAGAGTCCTTAGTTAAGAGAGTTCCCTAGAATAGTATTGTATGTAGAGGTCTCCTTTGTGTACTATAAATAGGGATGTAACTTTACCATTTTGTATCAAGCCAAAAAAATTCTCTTACCTTTCTAGTTTACACAAGCCTTATTTACACAGTATGTTGTTCTTATTTCCATCTCGGTCGTTTGTAAGTCATACAACAATAGCAATTAGATAATTACAACCAACAATAAAATGGAAGTTATCAGTTCTACACTTTAGAGAATTATAAAAAAAAAAAACAACGGTACTAAAACTATCACTTGTTATACAAAGCTTGCAGCTCAGAGGTCACCCATATGACACAACATGTGTTTGCAGAAAAAACATATATTTAGAAGTTAGTTGAAAGATCCAACTAGCAACTGATCAACAAACAACAGTTGACTGGTCAGAAAGAAAGAACCTCATAATGCTTGACATCACTGTCATCAAAATATGAAGGATCCAGCAAACAATCGAGCCCTGGAAATTTTGCAAGTTAACCTTGAAATATGGATATAAACGCTTAACCGGCAACTCCGCAGCTTCAGAAACATGTACAATAATTTGCAGAGTATTTTAGCAAACAAAAATATTTATAAAAGATAATGAAAACATAAATGAGAAAAAAGACATAAGCCAACAAGTTGGGGTAAACTATAATTTGAGTTCTAGTTAGTTAGTGGCTGAGATTCCTCGGACTCAACATAGATTTAAAATTATAATTGACAATACAAATCTCGAAATCTAGAATCAGTCCCCCTTCATCCAATGAAACATGCTCGATATCCATTTTGATAGTGTTTCAAATGATATCGGTAAGTTAACCGCTCTGTTGAACATGGTACATGTGCTTCCTCTACCAGATTCAAGGACATGCTTATTGAAAATATAAATTTAATTTGGGTCTTAGGCTTTGGACATTGGGCTTTGGGCTTCGTCAAATTAGTGATGGGCTAATTTGTATTAAGTAGTTGATAGTGTGATTTCATATCACACTTATCATGTCTCATTTATTCACATTTCATCATCATTTGCTTGCATTATCACAAATGCATCATTTACTCAATTTTCGCTTTGAACTTTATTGTGATTTAATCTTGTTTTAACTCTTGGTTTTACGACTCAAATAGCCAGTTTTATAAGTTTGGATGATTTGCACTTCTTTGTATTTGTGATTTTCAGGTTTTGTGCGATGAATTCAAGCTCGGAAGTGAAGTGGGAAGCATGAAAGCGAGAAGAGGAGCTGCAGGACACACTTTGGAGAAATTCTGCATACCACAGTCGCGATTGTGCCATTTTGTGGCCACAGTCGCGACTCTGCGTCAAAAACTGGAAATTGTGTCGTTTTGTAAGGTCGCGATTGTGGACACTACTTACACAGTCGCGACTGTGTTGGTCTGATTGTAATTTTTGTTAATTTTAGACAACTATATATACTTTCTTTTGGCCCAAAATTTGAGGCATTCTAGGGTTTATCATCATTTCTAGAAATTTGGAGGCTAGAGAGAAATTTTAGTGAGTGAGAGTGTAAATTGAGCTTGGAGCATAGAAGATTGAAGAATTTCACTCTCCTAATCCCATCTTTCATCTTGTAAATTCTCTTCTCTTGTTTACTCTTGAATAATTTGCGGATTGTTAGTTTGTATTTGATCATTTGATGACAATGAATGAAGCTATTGTTGATTTGTTTATTGTTGTTGATGTTTTAAGCATGAACTAAACTCTCCATAGTGTGGATGTTTTGATTGTAGCCCAGGGTGTAGTGTATGAGTTTGAATTGTCATTATTTTTGTGAATGAATGTTTTTCAAGGTTTTGCTTAGTGCTAGTAAGTTGGTTTGACCAATTAGCTTGCTCGATTTTATTGGTTTTGTGCACCTTAGGAATTTGGGCCTTAGACATTAATGAAACCTTGAAAGCTTGAACAACATGCTTGTATTTTTGGATGCTTGCAATTGTCTTGTGATTCATTTACTTTTGATTATTGCTAATTAGGTGAGAGAGGTAATAGTGACATTGGTCTCTCTTGTCTAGCTAAGTAGCAAGGAGCCTTTGGAAGAAGGAACTTGATTAATTTGTAGTAGACTTAATATTCATCACTTGAATACTTGCAATCCATCTCATGCCACTATCTCTAAACCTACTTTCAAGCATCCACACGTCTTTAATCCATATTAAGTTCTCTTAATTGGTGATTGTTTGTGACTCATTGTTCATTTAAATTGCATAATTCACTTAGCTTGTTACAAACACACAAACTAACTCATGATTTTTATTGCAACTTGTTTAGCTTGGTCTTTAGATTTATAGCGATCTATCATATTTAGCTCGCATATCGTAGTCTATGTGGTTCGACAACTCGGAGCACGTTGTGTTCCTTTATTACTTCGGCACTTTTTTGTACACTTGCAAATGGCGTGTCAGTAGCCAAGTTATCTAGAATAGTCTTGTATTTGTTAGAATAGTTGTATAGTTGAGGGAGTTCTCTAGAATAGTTGCCTAGTTGAGAGAGTTCTCTAGAATAGTGTTGTGTTTAGAAATCTCTTTGAGTACTATAAATAGGAATGTAACCTTACCATTTTGTATCAAGTCAAAAACAAAGTTTCCTCTTTCAAAAGAATTCTCCTACCTCTCTTGTTTATATAAGCCTACAATAAACACAACAATTATCAGACAATATATAAAATATAAAACAATTTATATAATAGATACCTTTCCGTCCAAAGGAAGACACAACTTCATGATGTTATGGAGGTTCGTTAAAATTAGAGATATTTCTTTTGTTCTGCCGAGGTCATTCGAGAAAATGCCAACTGGATAGGAAAAATTTAGTATATCTTGCAAGAAATTATGGAGCAAATCTCAAAATTTAGAATTAGTCCCCCTTTATCCAATGAAAATTGCCCAAAATCCATCTTGATAGAGGGTGTTACAAATGACACTGATAAGTTGACCGCTCTGTTGAAACATTGTACAATATGTGTTTCCTCCTCAAGATTCAAGGCCATGCGAACCTTGTACTGGAAAACATAGTCGAGTTATGTAAACACAACAATGATGAGACAATGTATAAAATAAAAAACAGTTTATATAATAGATACTTTTCCATCCAATGGAAAGCACAACTCATGATATTATGGAGCTTCGTTAGAACCATAAATATTTCTTCTGTTCTACCGAGGTCGTTCGAGAATATGCCAACTGACTAGAAAAATGAAATTTCAAATCTAATGTTACCATTTAAATGCATAATCAACTCGCCAAATTCAATCATGATGAGAATCCCTTACTCTTTCTTGTCTTCCCTATCAGCCAAAATAGCCTTGCAACTGAATTCAAGGCGAAGAATATGAAATCAAATTCCTCACATTCGTTTGAAATTGTTGGAAAAAACAGAAGTGTTTTGTCTCCGTCTAGCTCCATAATGGGCTCCACTGGCTTCATATGTCAGCGGAAGCACGGAACGCTGAACCTCCTCACATGAGAAGATGGCCAATTGCTTGACTTATTTTGGTATGCGCTGTTGGAGACGTCGCTTGCCCCTACCATTAAGCATTGATGCTAAAGGTGATTGTGACCAATGAACATTATGCGTGGATGTAGACGAGGGTTTCTCTTTCCTTGGGTCTTACGTGGCGGATCTTTCTAACTTGTGTGTATCGCCATCTGTTGTGGACTTGATTAGTAGAAGGCTTGCTATGAGAAGATGGCCAATTGCTTGGCCTATTTTGATACCCCGTTGTTGGAGACGTCACTTGCCCCTCTACCTTATTGAGCATTGTTGCTTAGGGTGAGTGTGGCCTATGAACATTTTCTATGCATAGACATTTTTCTATGCACGCGGATGTAGATTAGGGTCTTGTAGTGTTTTCGCGTGTAGCTTAAGTGTGGCGTTTAGTCTTCTCCCAAGTGGCGTGCTATAAATATGTTGATATAGTAGTTTGAAAGTACTTATCTTACAAGTTTGCTTGATTTTGATAGCGTTTTGTTGCTGACTATCAAAGTTTTTGTTTAGTGATTATGTCGTACGCCAAGGTGATTCAACTTATCGGGTGTATGTCAGGTCTAATGTCAATGTAGATGGTGTGAACGAGAACTCTGTCCCCCACTGACTGTAATATTGTTATCGGACCAGGGGCTGACGTTGTGACGTTGCTGAGCAGATGAATTAGTTTGGCCAGCCTCATCTCGCTCGCTCTTTTCCCCACTGACTGCAATATGGTTATCGGACCAGGGGCTGACGTTGTGACGTTGCTGAGCAGATGAATTAGTTTGGTCAGCCACATCTCGCTCTTTTCCTTGTGAAATACAGATGTATGCGACAGAAACATATGCATCATCTTTGATCTTCAAATTTCACAAACCACAAATGAACTCAGAAACAAAGTTTCGTAGTTAATTCAAAATAGAAACCTTTCAATTTCATTCTATTGGATCATCTTGATCTTCAAATTTTATACAAGCCCGTAGTTCCTGCCACTATACTACATTCAAGCTTCGCTCTTTACAACACTACGCAAAGAAAAAAAAATTACATTCAAAAGAAGAATAAAAGGATTGAATCATCCTCTCTCAATGTGTGACCAGGAATTTCGGGCTGAAACACCTACCAATATATAGGATTCAAAATGAAGCTAACCTTCCAAAAAACTGTCATTTACAATACAATATGCTCTGCTATAATTATTCACTTTGCTTGTTTCCGATCCCTATTCAGATCCTCCCAACTGATTTCTTGCGCGCATTCTCCGCATATGGTGCTGCAACCAGATTTCGTGCCTTGACTTCTTAGGGTCAGCATGTGAGAGAGGTTGGTGCATTTCCGCTGCGCAGAATGACTCCTCAAGATTGCCTTGGAACGAGCCAGATCAATTGCGGCCTCTGGTGAGGATGATTCTGGCTTTACCGATAACGCATCTGGCTTTACTAACACACCTGGCTTTCTTTCAGACGTGGATTCTTCAAGGGGTACTTGCGGCACTTCCTGCCATTCTAATGATTTCCGGTACACTTCCCACGCCATATCTTGCTCCTCTTTCGACAACTTTTCCTCTTCATTCTCTTGCAAAAGGGTCTCGTGTTCGTGATATGTGGAAATCCACCTTGATATGGACATTGTATCGGATATTGAGTTTCGGGTAATATGTTTTTCAATAGAACGTAAAGTAATACTCAAAATTTCTATAACCCAAAAAAACAAGAATTGACAGCATCGGTTTCGGTCTACGGCACAAATATTTTCAAAAAGCTTGGACAGGGAACAAACAGCAAAACACCAAGAATTAACAGCAACAGTTGTGGCCATCACAGAATACTAGGATAACTTCATAAACCATATTCACAGATACTAGGATAACTTCATAAACCTTATAGAAATAATGATGTAATGATGTCAACAAACTGAAAGATCATGCACAGTGTTAACAGCTTTTATTCTCAAATCTATCAATGACTTTACCAAATCCCAATCAATCCAATAAATGTAGATGCTGAAATCCCAATCCAATAAATGTAGATGCTGAAAAGAAAAGGAAGAAGAAGAAAACATACCTTGGATAATGCTTTCCAAGTAGATTCTCCATGAATTTATCGGAAGTGCAACTTCCACGTGAAAGTGGTTCTTTCTGCTTTGAAGAATTTCCGTTCTCAGGGCCTGCCTCAGACAAGGAATCAGGGTTTTCGTCATCACCAAATTCAAAGAGATGTAGCATCTCCTCTTTAGAGATCGTTCTATGAACTTGCTGTCTATCGACCACCCTTG
This sequence comes from Pelargonium nanum, assembly GCA_036897485.1. Taxonomy (NCBI): domain Eukaryota; kingdom Viridiplantae; phylum Streptophyta; class Magnoliopsida; order Geraniales; family Geraniaceae; genus Pelargonium; species Pelargonium nanum. Next base: position 8,306 of record JAYMTF010000134.1, read on the forward strand.
CAGCTAGACCCTCCTTCGTTACCTATTAAAACCATACTCATAAATATCCCATCAAAAAAATACAAGCCCTAGAAGTGCATTTGGTTCTGCAATACAACCCACTACCTGACGCTTATAAATCTTTTCTTCCATTGTGGCATGAGCCAGCAATCTGTACGCATACACTGGCTTTGTTTGGCCATATCTGCAAAGAGAGATCAGATACTCAAAATGAACTGTCATGAAATGAGAGGAGTTCTTGTATCAAGTAAATCAAAGATAAAAATTAACTCCACCTCCACGCCCGATATATAGCCTGAAGATCATATGTTGGATTCCAGGAACCATCAACGATAATTACACGATTAGCTGAATGAAGATTAATTCCCAGAGATCCAGCTCTTGTTGATATAAGAACACACTTCACCCTTTTATTTAAAGGATCATTAAAATTTTCTACAATTTTCTGCCTATCAGAGCTCGCTGTACTTCCATCTAACCTGTAGCAAAGGTCAATCTAGAAAGAATTAAACAACCAAATATCATACAACATTGCATGGATGATACAATGATATGATACAGTTTTCAGCCTGAAACATTATCAGCATGTAAGAAATACCAGTAACAGTGCTTCGAGAAGCAGAAGTGGAGCGAGAAACTATTTACATGTAAGAAATACCAGTAACAGTGCTTCGAGAAGCAGAAGTGGAGCAAGAAACTATTTACATGTAAGAAATACCAGTAACAATGCTTCGAGAAGCAGAAGTGGAGCAAGAAATACCAGTAACAGTGCTTCGAGAAGCATAAATTTTACCCACCTATACCAATCTTTTCCTTTTTTCCAAAGCTTCCCTCTTTTTCCATGTCGAGGAAATCTTGCCAGGTAAAGTTCTATGAGATCTAGGGTTAGTATACTCTGGCTAAAAACCAACGCCTTATCACCCACTTCAGAAGACATTGTTAGAATGTCAAACAGCAGAACCATTTTGCCACTGTAATGAAGCTCCTTATAATTGTTTTCACGAAGAAGATCATTACACCAGTCCTGGAAAATAAGTAATAAACACTAAAATTAAAATATGAGAAAACTGAACATCAGTAACATGGCTGCACTCTCACTAACGAACTATAAATGAAATATGATAAAGCTTTTTTTAAAAAATATTTTTGTAGATTTTAAATGAAATATGATAAATCTTTTTTTTAAAATATTTTTCTAGATTTTTTTTTTAATCTATTGAGCTACAGGGGAATATGATAAAAGAAGAGAAAACTAAACATGGATGAAAACTGAAGAAACTAAAAATGGATGAAAACTGAACGTCACTAACAAGGCTGTACTCTCTATAACAGACTATAAATGATACTCCCCCGTCCCAAAATAAGTGTCCCCCTTTCTATTTTGAGAAAATTTAAGGAGAAGTTGGGCTTGTTAAGGGATACTAACTAACTTAACCTTTATTTTGGGACAAATATGCAAGTGAAACGGGACTTATTTTGAGACGGGGGAGTATATCATCAAAGCTTCAACATTAGTAATTCAGAACAATGAAGACACAAATGATATTTTCTTTGTTCCTGAAATGAGTGTCTTGGTTTCTATTCAGAACAATGAAGACACAAATGATATTTTTTTTGTTCCCGAAATGAGTGTCTTGGTTTCTATTTTGTGATAAGGAGAGGTTAGTATGTGTTGTACATTTCCTCTTGCATCCTCATAACCATAGGGATACTATTAGTAATTCATGCATAACTCACTTACTAAAAAGGAAAGACGACAACGATAATTCATGCACAACTAACTTCTTAAAAAGAAAAAATGGAAAGACGACACCGATAATTCATGCACAACTGACTTCCTAAAAAGAAAAAAACGGAAAGACGACACCGATTAAGGAGAGGTTAGTAAGTGTTGTACATAACACTTATTTTGGGACAAAAAAAAACAAAGGGCACTCATTTTAGTTCATATACAAAGGAAACAGAACACTTATTTTGTGACACAAGACAGTTATTTTGGGACAAAAATACAAGAAAAACCAAGATATTCATTTTGGGACAGATGGAGTACATGATAAAACAAATTAAAAGAAGAGAGAACCAATAATGGATGAAAACTGAACCTCAGAAACAAGGCCGCACTCTCGCTAACAGACTATAAACGATATATAATACAGCTTCACCAGTAGTAATTCAGAGCAATGAAGAAAATGATAATTGAAACAAAAGATTAAGTTCAAATTAGCAACTTGTTCAAATTCATACCTTCTGAAAAATACCATTGTCATTTTTTCCTTGACCTAGATTAAATGTATTTCTCAGCTTCTCTGTCAATGTCGAAAAATAGGAGAGATTATCAACAAAAGTGAAAAGAAACACTGTACAATGGAAACAAAAAAAAAATCTATACATGTTGCAATGGAACCATTTAAATTGTACAAGCTTCTAATTATTTTCATGTGTAACAGCCCAAGTGACCACAAAAACAATCTACATTAGTTGCAGTGGAAGCATTTATATTGTACAAGCTTCTAATTATTTTAAAGAACGTCCCGCTTTACTGCATGCACCCTGGGCTCTCCAAAAATAGCCATACAGGTGACAAAAACGATAAGAGTAGAAATTCAAAGTTAAGCCAGAGTTTAAAAATGAAACCACCGGGCTCAATCCCTGACTTGTCTGAGCTAATGTTGGCAAAATTAATTTAATTTTGTATTTATTCCCATCAAATTAATAGTACAAATCTGACCTAGGACATAGTGGCACTAGTAATAGCAGTAGATCCAAACCCAGATACAAATATCATCTATCCATACCTTACCACTAGCTCGAGGTTCCATGAATCACAATTAAAATTGCAACTGGCCAACATTTATACGCAGGTTATAGGATTACTAATAAACAATATCACAGAAGTGTTGACTTAATTCATTCACAAATACCATGATACCACATTCTCTAGTGTGGTTATCCATTCACCCAGCGGGAAAAAAAGAGAAGAACAGTACCTCCTGTAACCATATTATAATCTACATTTTCATCACTTGAGCAATCTTCGTCTTCAATACCTACATAGTCTCTATCTTTTCTCAGTTGCAAGATCCAAGGATGATTCCATATCTATGAAAGACATGCACAAAATTACTTAGCATTGTGCATATTTCCTTAAAAACATGATTGGAATATCAATCAGAATATTTAAAATTAGCAGTGAATGTCTGCTTACCCATGAGCCATGCATGAATGTACAATTGTACATGTGTGAAAAACAACTTTAAAAACTTTAAAGAGGCAATAGAAATTTACCTGAGCCAACGCCTGATACCCAGCAAAAAAACTCTTCCTCATCTTTTCATTAGAAACCTTGTCCTTTGTGAATCCATGAGCATCAATGAACCTCTTGTATAGTTTCCTTTGTATGGGAGAAAGCTTTACAGCAATTACAAAGACAGTTTTAGGTGGCAAGTCCTTTTTCACCACATTCATGTCCATTCTCTGAACAAATCCTTTTAACTGTTCATAGAGAATATGGGACCTCTGGTTCATAATCTTGACATCATTAGACGTTGAATTAGTGTGCTGTCCATTCTCTATAGGGTTCTGAAACCTGCACAAAACGAATAGCAAGGTATGGTACATGGAATAAGTAAAAGAATAAGAAGGTATCAATCATAAATTGTACTAAAAATGCCTCGTACCGATTTCTAAACTCGTGGCTGCTGCCAAGAAAACCTTCTCTTACAAAATCGACCATCTGACAAAAATGAATCAAAAGAATGTTTTTGAAGTAAAAATAATATTTGGGAATTATTCGTGTTTAATAACTGAAACCAAACATACACAATAATACTCCATAAGATTGTTCTGAAGAGGCGATCCGGTTAACGCAATCCGTCTCTGGCATTTCACAAGCTTCAAAGCTTGGGTTGTATCAGCCTTATGGTTCTTTATTATATGAGCCTCGTCACACACAAGTATATCAGGTCCATCCTAATAATTAAATAAACATATTGTTAAATCATGAAATAAACAAAATTACACGTGAGGAATATATGCCAAGCAGCAGACGATGCATACTGAAGAATCCATTTTAAAACACAAGCATAATAAGGCTTCATTTGATAGGATGGGTGGTGTAAGTGAGGGAGAATTGATGAAAACAAGTGATGAACTTTCATCCGTCTATCCTTCCACTGGTTGTTTGGTAAAATAACTGGAGAAAGGATCCATCCTCCTTGCATCACCAGCGGGTCAAATTTCCCACCAGCGAAGGGATAGGACGATTATAGCTATCCCCAAGGTGTGGGAACACTTGGTCAAGAAGAACAGGAGAAAGGAGAAGATAGAACTCATCTACCCCTCCTACGATATCAAGAAGGCCATGTTGAAGAAGGGAGCCTCCCCCAAGTATATCTGGTTCAATTTTACTAATGAGGCAGACCAATCATTCGGCTTAAATACTAATTGCTCAGGAGGCATGCCGCATGCTAGGCACCTCGAGGATCTCAAATGTATGTGCCATGGAAGTCAAAATAAGTTTATTTGAATGTCCTTAACAAAAGATATTGTCCATCTAGTGGGGAATGTCTGCATTTGTTGAATTGAACTTCTAGCTATATTAGAAAGTATAATTCGATAAGCTGAAATTGTCGTTAATGATTTGTCATTAGTTGTGGGAAACATATGTTTGTTTCGATTAGCGAACTGCAGGTTCAATTAAACTATAATGACTAGCAAACTGCATAATCCGTATCAAGAACAGAAAACTAAAACACAGTTTTAGTTAAAGTGAACAAGACAGTCACCTGCAAGGCAAAACGAAGTTCTCCAGCCATGTGGCGATCCTTCACATTCTTTCCAAGAGATAAGTTTCGAAAGGCAGCATAGCCAATTAAGAAAACACCACCTTTGGTTCTCCATTTGGCAAGCAATTCTGCTCTTCTATCCCTGACAAAACATTGACAGAGACAATAACCACATCAGTAGTTAACAAGACACGAACGCAGGAATGCACCCTCTTGAAATTTCAAAAGCACTTGTTTCTGCAATCCCAGAATAGGCATGCACACAATAACTCAAACAATAGTGAATACTTGAAGTACGGACAAAAAGGGATCCAACAGAAAGCACAAGCCCATTGAAGCAGAAGCTCACTTCTTAGGTAGACACTGAACACCAACTTTCTATACTTTCCATACAAAAATATTTTCCTTACATAATCTACAAACCCAAGAATACCTACATGTATCCCCAAAAAATATATACATAATCTACATATAATATCCCCTACCACATCCTAGACTTAGCAGCAGATATACTAGATATAGTTTTACATGCAAGCCTGTGGGGTTCGGTTTTGTGCTTTAGTTCCCAATTTAAGAGCATATTTTAAACTCAGATATATTTCTCACACACAACCTTTCTGACTGTTATAATTATACCCTTCATAGTGTACACATTAATTATATCTTTATACACTATCGTAACCTAAAATTTCTTAATATTTCACTCTCTCTCTCTTTTGTCAACATTTATAATATGACTATATGGATCACAATATCCTACAGAGATTTTAGCTAGTTTCAGATTAAAAAAAATACAATAGCTTTACAAGTTGCAAATTGTAATAGCGTTGCAGGATTTCTACAGCAAAAAGACAATTTAATAAACAAAATAATGATGCCCATGACACAAAAACATCACCAACAAATGATAAAATGTAATATAAAATAAAATAATTTGGCAAAACCTGGATACGTCGTCCAGCATATAAACTCGAAGAGGCTTTAATTCTGAAGGCCTCCACTTCAAGAACTCATGTCGCCAGTTATGCAACACATTAACAGGCGTGACAATGAGTGCAGTTCGCAACCCCAAATCAATACTTCTCATGGCAGTATACAAGAAAGCTATGACCTGTACAAACAGGTTAAAGCATTTAGCACCAACAAAAACGCATCAATGAATTGAAAAGACCAAGGAATATACTATGATTCACTTAACAATCTCAATCAAAACTTGTCATGGCACGAAATCTATGAAACAGGTAAAAGCGTTTAGCACCCAAAAAAAACTTGTAATGGCACGAAATCTATGAAACAGGTAAAAGCGTTTAGCACCCAAAAAACGCATCAATGAATTGAAAAGACCAAGTAATATACTATGATTCACTTGGCAATCCCAAATCAATACTAACATTAGCACCCAAAAAAATGCATCTATGAATTGAAAAGACCAAGTAATATACTATGATTCACTTAGCAATCCCAAATCAATACTAACATTCAGCTACCGTTAGACATCATGCAAGCTCAGAATCATGACCTGATTCTTTACAGTACATTATAGTTCATTCATTCACAAACCCTATATATATGGACAGTTTCAAAATGCAAGTTTCTATGGAGGTACACCATGGGCTGGCAATCAAACGAATCTGAGAATCATGACCTGATTCTTTACAGTATATTATAGTTCATTCATTCACAAACCCTATATATATGGACAGTTTCAAAATGCAAGTTTCTATGGAGGTACACCATGGGCTGGCAATCAAAAGAATCTGAGAAAATAAACAATAACAGAAAATTAAGCAAAACGAAAGTAATAGAAATAGACGTCTAAACCAAAAGTACCTAGGCAACCATGGGATAGAATTGAAGAGGGGGTAGTGCTGGAAATGGAGAAGGGCAGATAGAATAAAGCATTCAAGAGAGAAACATAGAATAATACCTGAAATGTTTTACCAAGGCCCATGGTATGAGCTAGAATGCAACCAAGGCCTTTATCCCCAGACTTCACTCTTGTGATTGACTGGATAACATTTTCCCACATAAACCGTATCCCCGCAATCTGCAATGCGAGACGGATAAGACTGAAGCGCAACAAAACCATCAAGATTACACATTTAAAACAACAGCACCAAAGGACATCATAGAAGTCCATAAAGACTAACTATAAGTACGCTTTCCCAATCAACATCAACTAACCTCTCTCTCAGATCTTTTCTTTTATTTTTTCCTTCAGGTTAGGTGGTTTATAATTATGTCGGCACATATTGATGAGAGGGGACAAACTTACGGGAAAAAATAATACACTTCATAACCATTTTCCACAAAAATCTCTATAAGAAAATTAATGTCATGAATCTCGCTTAAAACACATAGCTCAATTACGATAGCTGGCATGTCCCAAGCCCGACAAAAATATAATTCACTGGCAGGAATGCCCTTAGAGTCCAGTTATCCCCAAGTTAATTGAGCAGCTAAGAAATTAAGACAATTTGAACATGATTAATAGCCAAGCATTAAAGTCAAAATAGTTGAAAATAAAAAAGGAAAGATAATATATGTAGACCAACTATAGATATGCAGTTATGCAGCAACCCAAAGAAGGTTGCAAATGCACTAGTGTAAAAAAACATAATAATAATAAAAAAATAAAAATAAAAACTAGGAGCTTGTGCGTGTAAGTATTAACCTGATGGGCCTTTAGTTTGGCAGATATGCTTGAAGGAATTCGCACAGGATCTTCACCCTTCTCCCTCACAACATTCACAATATAACCAGTTGAGGCATCACCAAGTACTTCTGCAGTAGAAACAGCAGGTAAATTGTAATTGAAGCTTGAAGAGCTCATCAACTTGGATTTGGAAGAAAATTGTGCTTGCAAAGACTTCAGATGCTCTTGGCGTTCCTACAAAAGAAAAATGAAATATAATTAATAATTAGTGATGATACATAAAATATCACAAGTAAAAACTGCGAGTAAAAACACAACAGGTGGCGCTCAGGTTTCACGTCATCCCTTCCCCAAAGGCCGAATAGTCCGCCAAAACGGATTCTCAGCAATCCAGGACATCTCTAGGTTTTCGGACAACGAAAATGATAAACAAGGCCTTCGGCCACCAAAAGAGAAAATCGGATCATCTACACGCCCATAAACCATGAATGAGTCCATTGGGCACGAAGAGTTAATCGTAGACAACTATTTGTCGCGAGGAGAAGCGTTGTTTCAGCAATGTTGTGGTTGTCTCGGGTCCCCTTGAAGGCTTCTCGACTTACCGAACATCGATCATGATCAACCAACATTCTTGAAAGCCCTAGAATGCTATCTCGAGTGGTAGAGGCTTTTAGGGACTTCGATGCTCTCCTCGGCGCACGAGGAGCGTAAAAAAACTCTAGGTCTCGCCCGACGCCCACAGGCTGCGCATCCGAGAAGTTATAGCTCATGTCACAAGTGGGCCCTGAAGGGGATCCCAACTTGCTACCGACCAACCACGCATCGACACGTGCCGAAAATGACAAGTATAAATACCTTTCTTGATAAGATAAAGGGATGCTCACAATCACATTTCACTTTCTCTCTCTATAACTCTCTCTAGCTTTTGTGATTTTTGACCTCACACCTAAGGCAGTGTCTTAGAAAAACATTTGGGTCTCCACTTTTTGTCTGCTGTCTCGCGCAGGTCACGAGTCCGAGACTCTGGTAACCGAAGCTCATATGAAGTTGGACTTATAACACGTGGACAAGACTACAAACATCTCTTAGTCCACCCGATTTGACTCATTCAAAACAAACGCATCAATTAGTAATTGATAAACTAGGACAGAACCTTCCAACCATATAACAGGTACCTTTTCAATTGCAATTTTTCTTTTGGTCTCTTCTCCTAATTCAGCATCATCTAAGATCCTCCGAATCCTTTTCTTCTGCTTTCTCTTGGAGCTGATTGACAAATAAACAATTTCAAATCTGCATTAGAATAACAAGCCACTAAACGTATCTTGCAATAGACTAAAATTTCACATAGACAAATTTAAATCGGTAGTATTAGTGTCATAGTAGAACTGCACAGATCACTACGCTCAGCTAATTAAGACAATCACACTTAAAAGGGTTTGTTCAAGTGACCCGCAAATAAAGAAAGAAGTTTGAGACCACTTAAAATACTAGTTTGGTTCTCCCCCTTCGGTTTGTTGCAGTAACTCATATTGATAAAAAGTGAAGTTTGAGAATTGAGACCACTTAATATACAAGTTGACCCCCCACCACATACTTTAAGCTGTTGGCTTAAAGAAAAGATTATCACGGCAACTTTTTTCTATTTCTATCACGCCTTGAAAACCATCCTTACCTAGTTACCCAAAGAAATCAGAATTCAATCTGTTACCTAGTTACCCAAAGAAAATATAGGAAAATAGAAAAATAATGGTTCTCAGAGCTCAATCTGTCAAATAATTAAAACAACACCAGAAAAGTTTCTCCATATGGACAAAAGATAAACCCTACAAGTATAGGATAAAAATCAAGACATAGATAAACCCTACAAGTATAGGATAAAAATATTTAAACCTGACTTGGAAGGAAAACATCTAGCTTTCTACTTGCTACAGAACAGCCTAAAAGAGGATCCTCACACCTTAATACTATTGAGATAAATACTAAAAATATTGCCATATTATAATGTCATGGAGAAAAATATTAAAATATCAGTACTCCAAAACTAAAACATAAGTTACTGTCCAGCTAACAGTTTCATCAAGAATATTACCATGACATGATCAATTGGAAAAATTAATATATGTCAAAAATAGAGCATACACCATACCAATAATAAATTACAATCCGGTGAACAGTTCAGAGAATCAAATTTTCAGAAGGGAATAGCAACATACCTGATGGCAGCATTTATGTCTGCATCAGAACTATCGGAATCACTATCAGTGCTTGAAATAGCCACACCTCCAGAACCCATAGCTTGCTCTAATTCTGATGTTAATTGTTGCAAAAGACTTGGAGAGCAGCAACAACATAGCCAACCAGATGTATGGGCAGCTGACAAGCAATCTTCTCCAAGATTGCGCTTTATACAAGTGTTACAGAATAATGTTTCGCATGATTTGCAACTTACAAAGTCACTACTTCGACCACACCATCCACAAAAGCACTCTGAACAGTCAGAATCCTGCAATTATACAAATTTCAGTAGGAAACTATAGCTAAATTATCAAATGCCCCATCCCAAATCCACGAAAACACTATGAGCAGCAAGATACAATTTCCACAAATACAAAATTTTCATATCTACCCAACAACGGTCCAGAATTCAAGCAGTTTCAAGTGTACATCTATGTTATCAGAAACATTAACCCATATTGATGCATGTATCTAGTAAAGGTAGGGTTCCTATATATATATATATATAGTACTAATTCTACTTAGCCTATCGTGACAAGTTTTATCACTAAAATAACATTTTTAGTGACTGCATTGATACTGCATTGAATAAAATAACATTTATGTCTTTGGTGACTGCATTGATATTTAAGTTTGGTGACTGCATTGAATAAAATAATATTTAGGTCTTTGGTATTCTATAACCAAAATATTATAACATAAAAAAGGTATAGAAATTCCATACCTTAATATTCATCTTTTGTTCAACCAAACATTTGCAATCCCTGCAAATAATTACTTTAAGAAGTGGATGTGAGTGCACTTCAACAGCAACTCTAGCACAAGCAGTGCAGTTAAATTTCTTGTCTAGAACATGTGAAGGGAGCAAATCAGCAGCAATGGTTTCTTTTTTGTCATTCACCGGATGATCATCATCAATATCGATGATAACTGTCTTACTCCTCTTATTATCAACAGTAAGATCTATGTTGTCACTTGAACGCTTGGACCCTCTTGATTCAGTGGAATGAGGCAGAGCAGACACAGAAAGCACTGAAGAAGTATCGTTGTTATTATTAGACGCTTCAGGACATTCGGCTATATCAGTTTTCAACTTCTCGCATGCCGCTTTATCATCACAATTAGGCATGCTTTCATCATCTTCATTAATTTTTCCATTTGAAACAGGACTAGGAAAGTTATACTCATCTTGAACCGAAGGAACTTCTTTCCGCATAACATCCTGATTTAACAATAGAACACAAAGCGTATCAAAACAAGGAATACACACAAATGAACGGATGTACATGTCTGGTACATGCAAACCACAAAAACTACGCAATGTAGTCCCAGCTTAATATCTCACCCATCAGCCATTTTTGAAAGTGATCAAACCTACATTAAGTTAATTAATGCAACTCTATTATGCCCTCATAAACTTCAACCTAACATATATTATGCAACTGGCAAAATGTGATAACACTGCCATGAACAAAACCCTCACTTGTAGTCTTATATAATTACTACCATGCTCTGAATACTGAAAATCCTAAATAAATTATATTTTTTATATCCAACAGATACAGTATTGAAAAGCTAAGGAACGGCAAGCAGCAAATGACAAAAACCACAAAGAATGTAAATCACATGGTAACCTGTTTGCGAATCTTTCGGTGTCTCCTTCGTTTCAAATGAAGTTGAAGCTTTCTATCAAGATTTGCGTCATCTTCCTCTTTGACCTGTTGATGCACATAGATGTGATTCAAGCACAGATTAAAATCCCATATACCAACCATGCTGCCTACAGCTCTTAATTTACATATCTTCAATTAGAGATCATGTAGACAAGAAAATTTGCACGAGTAAATGATATCCAAGATGCCCATAGGTAAGGATAGACTCTCCAGGCATATATAAAAACATACAATCACAACCTGAACACATAGTTATAACTGCTATATAAGTGAAAGTGTGAAGCATGTTAAAAAAAAGGGAAAAAAAATAGTCCTCAAGTACGTATACAGGAAGGTCATTAGAATAGTTCCCCAACTACACTACACAAATATTTTAAGATCGCCCTAATGCCATATATATACCCTCTCAGCTACTGGTACATGTAACTCCGGTGGGTACTCTTTTTGTAATCCATGGCAGAGGAAATTTCAGAAAAGCACATTTCAACCAGAAACGGGACATAAAGAAAATTGATGAATATGAAAGACACTAGTTAGAGAACATCAGTTAAACTCATCAGAGCCCAATCAGGGAAGTGGAGGAGAGAGAGATCGCAGAGAAATGGTAAAAACCTTTCTAAAATTTCTCTGTTGTTCTTCGGAAAGAACAGGGTCTTTTTCATTTGCAACAGCATCTGCAACAAACGGATCACTAGGAGCATCATCAATGTCATCAATCTCCTCCACCTGACACAATATTTCAATGAAAGAAAACCAAAGTTAAAAAAAGTATACAAGAAAATACGCTGCATCAAGTTTCTAACCAGGAAAAAAAAACTATGAGATTAAACTGCTTTGTAAGCAAAAAAAATGACATTTATAAGTAAAAACTAAGACCAAAAGAACCCCTACTAAAAGACAATGTCTAATTTTTTTTCTAGTACAACCAGACAGGTTTAGGATGAATTCAAACACAAATCATAATTGTGAAGGAATTACCACTACCTATGGTTTATATATTCTCTAAGGAGTTGTGAGTATTTCAAAATTCAAAATCTCATGTCAGCATTACATCTGAAAATCAATTGTATCTTCAATCCCCACTGCCTTCAATGAAAGTGTTTTTAAGGGCTGTTCTTTTGTGTGTTTATAATTCTTAATATTTGGCCCTTCCCTAACCAAAATTTCTCAAAACCCTGCTTTCTTTACAATTCAAATTACCAGAACAGCCACCTTAAGTATTAGATTTCCACCTCGTTTAGTTTTTCAATCCCATATTGTATCATATTCAACATTCTGAAAACCCTAATTCTAGAGCCCTAGCCGACAATATTGGCCTAAATCCTAAATCCTAGATTCAACAGCTTCCTTGCATCAAAATGTTACAATATATTTGATGCAACCAAAGCTTGAATCAAACAAAGACACCATTTACCAGCTTTATGGTGAAAGGAAAATGTCCCATGTTTTAAAAAATAAAATAAGCAAAAGCTGTAATCCAGGCATTATACAATAGTATCTACTTGTGACTGAAAGACATTGACTAATTGTATCACAAAAAAACTTAAAAATTGAAACCGCATCTGTTACCTCATTTACTCCAGGAAATGCAAGGCCCATCACTGCAGCTTGTTGTGGAGTGCTGGCCAGGTAAACAGATGCCCATTGTTTGCTACCAAACATTGCGCCGTCCTGAGATTCATGACCAGAAAGTATTTTGTTGAAAGAGCACCAATCAACCTCTGTACTGTCTGTTAAATTGTCTTTGCTTTCATCAGTTGTAAGTTTTTTCTGCAGAAAACCACTAGCTCCCTCCTCCAATAGTTTACCATGTCGTCTAAGTACACATTGACGTCAAAATCAACTTCAGAACTTGCAAAGTCCGAAATGCCAAAAGTGCAGAGCCATACCTTCTTACAGGTCGTTCACTCTGAAGATGCTTCTCAGCACCAGCTACTGATTCATTAACATCATCTGTCACCTGCGATCCTACCCAGTGCACCCTTTGTTTCCAAGCTTCAGTGCAACAACCATTAGGAGCCTGACTTTCAATCCATTTATACAGGCTGGGAAGCTCAACACCAGCCCCATCAAGTTGTTCCTATTCAGAAAAAATATGGAATCAATAACAGAAGATAACTGAACGTCTAAGAGAGTATATTGTAGTAGTGAACCGTTTTCGACACACGTCAAAAATTAAAATACCAAAAGAATTCAATTTGAAAAGTAGTTATTTCATATAGTCAAAATATTTTTCAAATTCAGCTTCATTATGTCTACTAGAAAAGTAGAAAGGCTAAAGATTCTTTTTTTTTTACAGAGATATAGCCACGGCTTCAGTTCAAATTGTGTATGCGTGCATGCAAAAGTAACAAATATGAGAATGTGGATTTCTGAAAATTAGTTAAATATTTGTAACATACGCCCAAACTCATTTAAAGGTATACCCCTGTCTCCTTTTTGCCATTTTACTTACAAATCTCACCTGGTTCAAGAACTTGTCCTCTCAAAATATAAACCTAACATTAATTTGATAATTCTTGCTATCACATCACACCTCTGCCAATTAAATATATCCAACTTATAACATTTACTAAGAATATCTTGCTATTTCAGTCTCTCACAGATCACACATGTTTATCTCCTATTAGTGTATTTATCATTTTTTATGTCAGGGTAATGTAATAAATACAAGGTGGAATCCTGAAGTGCCACACTGCAATCCAGTTTCTTGTTATTGTAAAATTAATTACAAACAAAGATAAATGGCAATAATGACATGATAACCAAGTTTAGATTTTCTACGGATTACATAACAAATAGAACGGGGCAGCTGAATTGCAGACCAGTATATATTTAATTCTGTTTTTGTCATAAAAAAGGGTGCCACTTCAAGGGTACATGTAGACAATAATTATAATATACCATACAATACATTAAGAGCCAAATATTTACTCAGAATTAATGAAATAAACATACCAACAAGTGGGCACTCTCAGTCTCAAGCTCATCAAGTGTAGCTTCCCACTCTTCTCTATAAGTAGTCATTTCATCAGCAACAGCAGCCTCCAACTATGGACAGGTAAAAAAATTATAATCAAAATAGCAAAAGCATAAGTATTGGACAAAGATGACAGAACCCAAGAGGGGGCGAGCAAGGGAAGAAACTAACTTCATCTCCTTTGAGAGTTTGGGCTAACTCTTCTCTAACTTCACTCTCCAGTTTGGCAAGCGACTCCTCTTCAAGTGCTTCTTGAGCCTCTGCAGCCTAAAATGAGCATAAGGTAACCCAACAAGACAACAGTATCTATCAAACAAAAAGCAATAGTGAGATTGAGAATCAAATTACCTTGCTCTCAACTTCTAAGAAATCGTCAACTAGCTCATCTATTTCTTTTTCAGTCAAAGGTTCCTAAAGACACAAAAATAAAACAGATACTGAAACACATTATAATTTAATTTCTCAAATGGTTCAAATTTGAGAAAAATTCAAGAACTTGCCTCTGGAAGAGGCTCATCTTCTTGTTCAGCAGCTGATGGCTCGTCATCATCATCATCACCATCATCGATGAAGGAATTGCTCGAATCACTTGCAACATCTTCCACTTCACCAAACTTCTCCTCCACTCCCTCTCTCAAATCACCCTCAACAACATCTTCCACTTCAACTTGCTTCTCCTCCATTTCCACTCTCAAATTACTCTCAACATCTTCCACCCCACCGTGCTTCTCCTCCATTCTCGATTCAAAGAGCACTGATCAAAAATAGTAAGAATTCAAAACGAGCAACAGAAAAATAACTGAAAATAGCCTAAAAACACTAGGCACATCAACAAATCAACCAAAACAGACTCAGAACACAAACAAAAAATACACGCACAAATATAAACAGCAATTAACGTTTCCAAAGCCCTACCTCAGAATCGTGAAGCTAACCTGCTGGATTCGTGTTGCATTTCAGGATTTCTCCGAGGCGATGGAGCAATGAGGCGCAAATTGCAGAGATTTTCGGCGACGAAAGCGGGATTGAGGTCTGGATTTCGGATTCTAGGTCTTTGAATCTTCTTCGTCCAGACACAGACCCTCCAGTTTCTACTTCTCAGTGCAAATCACGCGAAGAGCAGGTGATGAATGGTTACGACTGTTGGTGTTGGTTCGGGTCAGGTCTTGTTTTCACAACCCGCTCCACACATATATATATTTTTTCACTTTTGCATCATGTCTCTTCTTTTATATGTCAATTTGAATGCAATTAGGGTTAAATGGTTTTGTCTGATGTACACGCTAACTAGAGTAACGTGTTGTTTGAATCATTGGATTGCTTTAATATTTTATTTAAATCCACTTAAATGGATATTACAAATTCTTCATTAATGCATCAGCATGGTTGCTACGTCAGACATTCTCGTCATCGTTAATGAAATGTTGTGCTTTATCACCTTTATGAAACACCAAATATGACGTCTTTTTGTCTTTGAACGAGGATAAAAATACTATACTACATCGTTCTCAAACACATGAGCTAGTGTATTGAAAGTTCAAGTGTTTCTTGGAGGTTGTGTAACCTCAACGCCACGGGTTCAAATGCTGACACCCTAAAATTTGTATAATTAAATTATTTATTTATGATCTCTCATTGGGCTTCTTTACACCTTCCATTGGACTTTCTAAATAACTTTTATTCTAACATTCAAACTCATTTGGGCTCTCTCTGTTTTCTCCTATCGGTCCACCCGTATATTTATCTCTAAATGGGCTTCTTTGAGCCTTGTATATAACTCTTATTCTAACTTTTTAATCTCACTTGGGCACTCTATCTATCTATTTTTTTTTCCACTAATAAAGTTAAAAACGAGAATGTTATCATATTTATCTCTCTTTGGTCCACTTGCAAAGGCACAACGGGTTTGCACGTGATGGGGCATGTTAAAATATAATATTAAAAATAATAATGAGGACTTCAACTATAAGTTTGAGCTTTTAGTTGAGTTGGCTCTCCAACAGTTCGGTTACGAAGAGCAAGGGTCTGAAGCAATTTTAAGGATAAAATTTGAGGGTAGTCTAAAAAATTCTTCCACAGTTATAGGGTCGAAGATCAAAAATGGATCAATAGGTCGAAGTGGGTGACGAACATAAAAAGTGAACAATTTTTTCCTTGAAGTGTGATAAGGTTAGTTGTCTGTTTTTTGTTAGTTATTTTATAGATCTTGTCTCTGGTCTCGTGTATGTTCTTTTTTATTGTTTTTTCTCGAATGTGAATATATTAGTAATGTACTTGGCTTATATTATTAATCTTTCAAGCTTTTGCAATCATAGACATTAAATTAAAATCCTAAAAAGAGGTTGCAATATTTTGATGATGCCGCTTGTGTTCAATGACTATAAACCCCTATTAGTGTATATGTTTAGGGTTTTGATCTAAAATGATTTGTTCATGTGGCATTGTTGGTAACATTGGTATAAATTCTATTCTCGATGATATGTGCTTATGTATCATGGTTGATATATTTTTTGAGAATATTTTTTTATTTGTTTTACGGTTTTCATGTTATGTATAAAATTTTATTTGTGATGTGTTTGCATGTTAATTTGGTATGATATTAGGAAACAATAACAGAGTAAGCACAATGAAGAACAAAATTTGGAAAATCAACACCACAAATGATAGGCCTCAGCTCAATTGAGCTTCTATGACAATTCCTTTTTACTCAATCTGAAAAGTTACTAACCACAGAAAATGGAAAACAGTTAAGAAAAGAAGAACAAGAATGAGAGAGAAAACCAGAAAGGGAAATGAAATCTCATAACAATCAACAACACTCTCTCTCTCTTCACATTTCTACACTATATAATCCTTCAGGTGTTTGGGTGCATTGTGCCTCCTGTTGCTGCGACGCACCTCGCGGTTTCGCCTCTCCACACTGTCCTGGACTTGCGGATCACTACTCGCGTGACTGGCCTGTGAACGAGAAGTCATGGATTTCTTTCTTCCCAAACCTTCAACGGTCACAGCTGAGTTGGCTTCTACGACATCGTTTGCATCCTCCTTATCTTCTTCCGCTACGCTGTCGTTTTGGCTTGTCTCATTAAAGCCCTTTGAAACGTTGTCGTTTGCTTTAACAGCTTTCTTCTCCTTCCATTTTTGAATCTCAACGGCTATATCTTCTTGTTCAAGCATTCCATAATTTTTTAGATTCAGATTTGTGATAATATATGCATTAATAATCTCCAAATTTATAAGTAGAAAAATGAACAAAAAGTATATATAACGATATAATTGTGGATAGCTTTCATTCATTAGTTTTCTCTATTTGTAGAAAGTGAATGACACTAAGTAAGACTATGATTGATCTTTTTGTTGCTTTAATCCTAGGGCTAGTATTCAATACTCACCCATTAAATAAATGAATATACATTAAAATATTTGCAACACTCCTTGATATCCATAACTAATAATCTTGCACAAATCCAGCCCAAAGACTTGGACGTTGCAAACTCTCCACTCTTAAGAGTTCTCTAGAAGTCTTCTCCACATCTGAGCAACCTTAAAAATTATTTAGATTTATGCAGAAACTTAGAGACACTTTAGATAGTTTATTATAGTAATCCATAGTGTTCATGAACTTGTAATCTTAACCGTCCATTTAGCTAGTCTCATTTTCCAAAAGAATCACAATATCCAAGAGTTACTAAACCATTAGAGCTTCATCTGCAACAAGGGTAAGAATTAAATACATTAGTAATCAGGATTGAATATATGCTAATGAGAGTAAAATGAAACCAAATTTGAAATTGGGTATCAAGTTTGCACACAATGGATACAAAAGGACTAAATTAAGACAAAAATTAAATTGGAGTACTAATTTGACATAAAACGGGGTACTAGGGGACATTTTTGAAACACAATCCATACAGTTTTGATGGGTTGTCAGATTCGGGTGACCCATGACCCATCTTCACTCGGGACAGTGTTTTTAGTGCAATTCGGTAAATGAGGCTCAAGTTCTCTCCGTCGCCGGCTTCAATACACTGCGACAGTAACCGCTTAATCTCCGTCCTCAAGCTTCAATCGAATCACAGACTTAGGGTTTTGGAAGTAAAATCCAAGAATCTCCGTCTTCAAGCTTTCTAATCGAATCACAGACTTAGGGTTTTGGAAGTAGAATCCAAGAAGCTTGAAAATATTGTTCCTATGTGTTTTCTTGGGAAAAAAACATTCCCGAGAAATATAAGTTTGGTTTTGAAGAAAACCAACCAAGTTCCATGGATTCTCTACTCGCTTATTGTACACAACAACGCTCTCTCTTTCCTTCGCATTTCGCGTTCGATTCGTTCGAGGTGAAGCACAATTCTCGCCGCCGAAGACTCACGGCGAGTTCAAGGAAAAGGTGTGGAAAACTTGTACGGAGCGGAACTCGTTTCGGCGTGATAAGCTGGTTGGAGGCTCGTCGGAGCTCGAAATTTGATCAGGAAGCAGAAGAATCTGCGTTTTTGGTGAGACCGGAGTGGAAGAGTAGAGCACATTTAGGTGTAATGAGCTTCTCGGTGTCTTGCCGGAGCTCAGAATCTTCGCGAGAGGTAGTGGAATCCTCTGTTTCAGCGAGACCGAAGAAGAATGTGTTTCAGTGTATTGCAAGGCATATAGTGTTTGCCTTGTTTTGTGTTGCCATTGGTTGCTCTCCAGTTTGTACATTTCAGGTACCTGCAATTGCTGCAGTGGCTACGAAGGAGGTGAATTGGACTGGGAAAAAGGAGGGAGAGGAAAAGAAATTGAAGTGGAGGAGTCATCAGTACTCGGGAGCTACACAGAGATTGTTAGAGTCAGTTTCAGGTTTATTAAAAACCATTGAACAATTAAGGAAAGGAAATGTGGGAATGGGGGATGTGGAGGCCTCACTGAAGATATTGAAATTGAAGAAAGATGAGCTGCAGGATGAAATATTGAATGAATATCAGGTTGTAGAAAGGGAGTTGATGAAGAAGAAGGATAGTTTGTTGTCAAAATCAGATAAGATTATTGATAAGGCGACGAAGCAGCACAGTTTGTATAAAAATTTGATGGAGAAGCCAGGAAAGGAGAGGATAGAAAAGATTGAGAAAATTGAGAGGTTGGGGGCTAGTATTAGAGGATTGGATGAGGAGTATAGCAAGATATGGGACCAGATTAGTAAGATTGAGGATGAGATTCAGAGGCGGGAGGCAATGGCACTGAGTGTTGGAGTGAGGGAACTATGTTTTATTGAAAGGGAATGTGAGGAACTGGTGGAGAGAATGAGAAGGGAAATGAAGCATAAGAGTATTAACAGGTGAAATTCAACGATTTGGTCATTGACATTCAAGAATCATGTGGATTTGCACAAAAGTTAAAAATTAGTAAATGAAACTAATTCCCACAATTTTTTTATACTGTACTTCTCTTTTATATTTGTACTAGTGTTATTGTTTTGCATGGCCTAAGACTGATAATATTGCACGGTCTTATATCAAGCCATAATGTAGCCAAATAGGATCTGCTTAATATAGCTTTTGATCCATAGTCTATATTTTGTTATGCCGTTGGTTTTGGGGGAGAAGATGGGTGTTTTATACTTTACAGATGCAGGCAAGAGTGCTGTTACCTTTTCCCTTCCGTTTTGAACTTACATTTGCATCATATATATATAACCCATATTTTTAAGGGATCCATCCCTTAGCATAGGGATATTCTTTTGCTATTTGGTGAGCCTCAGCAGTACATGGAATGGTTCTTAACCAGGATATTTTGCTGGGTCTTTTCAGTTGTATATTTGGTTACTTACAAAAGATGTGAGGCTAATTTAGTGCATAAATATTTAACCAAGTTTTTGATATTTCTGTTTATTGATTGTGTGATATTCTATATGTTTCTCCATGGTGTAACATCTCTTTCTTAATGAAGTTGCTGATTTAGCATATTCTATACGAGTATTAATTGCTGTATTTTTGCAGTCCGCCAGAAAGCTCATCAGTCTATCTTTCTAAACCTGATATTCAAAAAGAGCTGGAAACTGCACAAATAAAACACATGTTACAAAAGATTCTGCCTGGTATTTTGGACATTGAAGATAATGGATCCCTATTCAACCAAGATTCGATGGATTTTGCATTACGTATAGAACAAGGCCTTGAAGATTCTAGGAAAATGCAGACAGATCTTGAGACTTGTATAAGAATAAATATGAAGAAGTTTGGTGATGAAAAACGTTTTGTTGTAAATACACCCGAAGACGAAGTTTTAAAGGGTTTTCCGGAAGTTGAACTGAAGTGGATGTTTGGAGATAAGGAGGTTGTAGTTCCTAAAGCTATTGGGATCCATTTGCACCATGGTTGGAAGAAATGGCGTGAAGAAGCTAAAGCAGACCTGAAAAGAAACTTATTACAAAATGCTGATTTTGGTAAACAGTACATGGTTCAACAACAGGTAGTTTTTTTTTCCTTCAATCTAGAAATGGTAACATATGCGTTAATTAAAATAGAATTATTGTTTTAGTTTGAACTTTGAAGTGTGTGTATTGGGCAGTGTTGACATGGAAGAGGGGAGTGGTGGTTTCTTTACGAATTGATGCTTCACTATGCACACTAGTATTTCAAGATCATGGAATTTTAACATAATACCTATAAGGCTATAACTGGCGCCGTTAGTTGTTATTTATAATTACAAACCCTCTAGGAGGTAGGTCAAATTAGAAAGATCACCCTTGTATTTTCAGAACTCTTGCAGACTGGTTTTTGGTTTAGCAAGTATGAATCTCAATTTTATGCTGAACAGTAGAAAAGGTTCTGACATTTGATACTGGGGTTTCAGTTTTAGCATAATCTTAGAAATGGTAATGATTTCAATTTTGAAGAGTATAGTGCTCAGTTCACATTTATGAGTGGATGGCGGAGGAATGATGGTAAAGATGACATTGATGGTCAGTGTAATATCAAGGACAGGAGATATCCGAGGGAGGTCCGTGTAATGTGCCACTTTACGGTGTTTCGGTGTTAAAGGAGAAATGAGGGGTATGATATTTCAATGAAAGAAATGAAAATGGAAGTATAGAAAAGAGGTGGTTGAGTCCTTTCCATTGTCAGGGAGTTATGTTAAGGAAATGAGGGGAAAGGAGAGTGAACCTACTATATCACAATTTGTTCTCAATTTCTCATCTATTACAAAGCACATGGTAATATAAATAAGGTTATAATTAAAAGAACAAGACAACTTTTTTTTCTTTCAAAAATTGAATGTTGGTTGGTTTCTTAAAACACAGTGAAACCTTGCCGTTCCCATAAAAAAAATCGCCCAAATGAGCGGGAGGGGGAATCCCTTTCTTTCCTATCCCCTCAAAACTCCTCACTGAAACATTGATGTTGTTTACATGTGAAGATTGGTGCACTTATGGAGAACTTCTGTTAATTGTTGTTTATAAAATGTTCATTGCAGGAACGTATTCTTCTAGATCGAGATAGAGTGGTATCAAAAACTTGGTTCAATGAAGCAAGAAGTAGGTGGGAAATGGACCCAATTGGTGTTCCTTATGCTGTATCCAGTAAGATAGTTCAGCAAGCCCGCATAAGGCATGATTGGGGTGCCATGTATATTGCACTGAAGGGAGATGACAAGGAATATTATGTAGACATCAAGGTCGTACTTTTACATTCTCTATTTATTTTCTTTCTTAGTGATTGTAGGTGTGCTTCTAACCTTTGCATTCTTTTTCCAGGAATTTGAAATGCTATTTGAAGATCTCGGAGGGTTTGATGGGCTGTATACAAAAATGCTTGCCTGTGGTATACCAACTGCTGTTCAGCTCATGTGGATCCCATTCTCAGAGTTGGATATACGTCAACAGTTTCTCCTAACAATGAGGTTTAGTTATATTTGTTTGAAGGGGTTGTGGAAGACAAATGTGGTGTCATATGCGAGAGATTGGCTACCTGAAAAAGTTAGGGATTTAACTGAAGACTCAATGTTTCTTACTGTGATTCCTATTTTGGATTTACTCCCTCATCAGGTATCATTTATATGAGCTCATTACTAACCTTTTCAAATATTGGTTCTAATTTTTGAAAAAGTTATTGGACTACAGGCAAAGATAGGATTGGGATTGGCATGGCCTGATGAATTAGATCGAACTGTTGGCTCAACATGGTACTTACGATGGCGACCTGAGGCGGAAGTGAGATTTAAATCCAGAGTGCAAAAGGGCATCAAATGGTTGCTTTTGACCCTTGGTAAAAGCTTGATTTATGGATTTGTTTTGTTCCTTGCATTCCAGTTTTTGACGAGACAAATCCAAAGTCGTCGAATTCGTGGTTATTGGGGTACATATACAGATCAAAACCTGAAGAAGTTGCATAGAGTGGTATTACTTACTTTCTCTAACGTATATATTTAATTCTTTTAGTTAATTCTCGGTTTCTCCGTATTTTTCATGTTTGAGTACATTTGTTGTTGCTTCTTATGCAATATAAATGTTGATTAGCACCAAACAAAAAGAAAAAAAAAAGAAAAAAGGGAAGAAATCCAGGTGTTGCATGATCAGTGCCATTTTAATCCCAAAGGAGACAGCTCATTTTGCTGGGATTTACAGTCAGAAGCAACATGAACTCAGTTTATCATTGAAATTTGCGCGAGGCGTTGTCTGACTGAAGGACTTGAACAGACCTAGCTACTCAAACCTTATATGGAAATAGTGTGCTTTGTAGCCGGTGTGTATTAGACTGGGTCTGCTTTTTTTAACATGTTTCTTCTGAAGATGGTCTGCATTAAAAAGCTCCTCTCTAGGTTTTTGGCTAGCATGGCTTTCACAATTATTGATAAAAAATTATAGTTTTATTGGCAATTCATGGTTTCATTGTTTTATTGTCGCTTGGGTTCTCAAATGATCCTGACTATACTTGATTATTGTAGTAGAACTGTTAACTGCAACATTTGCCGTAGATAACAAGTATGACAGAAGCTGGTATAACAGCAATTTTATTTAAATTTCACAAACCATGGTTTGATTGTTGTTCTATACTTGAATTTTGTGGTAGATTGGAAACTTTGCCCCAGATAACAAATTTGATGGGAGTCATTATGCCAGTAATTATTAGAAATCTGCAATCCCATTGACTTCAAGTGCTACATTGCTACTCATTTTTTGATGTGATTTTGAATGATACTTGAATGATATAAGTAGAATATCTATTTAGTTTCGACAATTTCATTTACACAACTTTATGTTTGATGGGTTCTAGTTTAGAAGCTTTTTCCTGCTTAATTTAGGTTGTGTTTGAGAGCCATAATTTGATATAAATTCATGATTTTAGATTTGGGATTTGAAATATTGTATTTCAAATACAAATATAATTTTTAGGAAACCATAGAATTTCCTATGACAAGGTGAGAGTTGTCATTGGAAATCCCATGTTTTGGCATGTTTTCAATACTATCGGATTTGAGTAAAATTTAAATTCAAATTCAAATTTCCTTGAGCATCTAAACACTGGATTTGGCTCAAATTCATAATCTCAAATGAAATTAAAGAATCCAAACAGACCATTATATAATTCATGAATAATAATATTATCTCCCTAGTTAATTACTGTCGTGATTCTTTAAAATGGAGATACTTAATCTTTAGTTGACCCTGATGCTGCAGGCTAAACTTGGAAAACTTGTAGGCTATAATATAACTGGGGCTATAGCATTGCAATCTATATTCTATACTCTGGGATGCTGACTGGCAAGTTACTATTTGACTTGACTGCTGGTCTATTTTCGCTAGTAAGGAGTGACAGGGGGTCTCTCTATATAGGTCATGTACCATCCTTGAGGGTGTAGTTTATGGTTTGATTTTTCTTGTTTGGAATTTATGCTGGAGGCTGAATTTAGATCTTATGCTATCTTGCAGAAAGTGTATTACAAACTTAAAAATAGACTGAAATTAGCAAAAAAACGAGCAAAGAAGGCTAAATTTGATCCTGTGACAACTGCTTTCGATGCCATGAAGGTTTGATTATTTACAAGTTTTTCGTTATCACACGAGTTATGTTGGAACCAATTTTAACTTCTATGGTTGGTTTTCAGAGGGTGAAGAATCCACCAATACGGTTGGAAGATTTTGCTAGTATTGACTCTATGAAAGAGGAAATTAATGAAGTAGTGGCATTTCTACAAAATCCTAGAGCATTCCAAGAAATGGGTGCCCGGGCTCCTCGGGTATGTTATTTTCAAGATAACGAATAGATGTGTTGTGTTTCCTCTATATAATGCTAGATATTTTTTACATTCCGGGTATGCTAAGATACTGATCTTTATTCTAACAAGCCCAATTACCCCATTCCAATGTCAGCTCTATGTACTATGCACAATTCCTTTTATATGTATGATATAGAGGCATAAGTTTTCCACACACTTGGTAATCCTGCTAAAGTAGTTTTAGAAAATAATATTAGTTGGTTGTATATCCTTAATGTAAAGTTCTTGCAAGTCTATATACCTGGGTAAAGCTATTAGTTAAATTTTCTTGAGAATATTATATTTATTGACAGTCAGTGATTCTTACTTGAACAAACCATACAGCTAAAAAATGAAGGTATGTAAGCTGTAGTAAAAAAAAGTAGTTAAGCTTACATCGGACTATCATAATGCTTACAAAATTTAAAAGAGAAAAAGGAAAATCGATGAGATAAATTAATCTGTTTATGAATTTATGTGAATTGGTTTGTTATATTCTGAAGCATTACCTATATTTTTAATTAAGTCAGATTGTCTCCTTTAATAAAATAATCAATTTTGCAAAATATAAAGTTCCTACGTTGTGGTTAACTAATAAAAATTTCCAATGGCAGTTGACATTTCTCATTCTTGTATTTACAACATTGTTCCAGTTGCTTAGCTTTGATGTTTTGAAAAGATTTTGTAATTCCAACTCCAACACAAGCTGAAAATTGAAACCACAATACACGAGAAGGGTTTTGAAGTAAGATGATTTCAAAAGCCATGATCTGGTAGGATGAAATTTAGGTTAAAAGGTTGTTAAGTTGTTGAGCTTTAACAATATCCAATCACAGTAATATTTTGTAACCCATGGATACCATAGGTCCATGATTTGCTTTCATTATACAGAATGGGAGGGACAGACGGACAGTTGTATATCTATTGCATGTCCTTTTGCTTCATCCGGTGCACTCAGCTGAGGTTTCACAAATTGAATATCGGACTTGAAATGTTTTCATATACACAATTATTGGTGATATGTACCTCAAATTTTAAAATGCTTAATCTACATGTAACTTTATCTATAAACCAAATGCATGGTATGGTAATTTTGGTAAGGAAGGTATCTACTCACATTTCATGTTTTGTGATTGGCTTTTAAGGTGCGATTTGCTTGTATTGCAGGGAGTTCTTATTGTTGGTGAGAGGTCAACAGGGAAAACGTCTCTAGCACTGGCAATAGCTGCAGAAGCTAAGGTTCCTGTTGTCAGAATTTCAGCCAAACAATTAGAAGCTGGATTATGGGTCGGTCAAAGTGCATCGAACGTGAGGGAACTGTTTATAACAGCAAGGAATATGGTATTCCTCTATAAAGACTTATTGTAAATTCTAGTTTTTTCCATTTATAGATATAATTGAATAAATTTGTATGCATATATGTCAACTAATCTAAGGATCTAAGATGTCCTTAGAATTTCTTATATTGCTGTCCTTTAAATCCCATAGCTCATAAAAAAACAGAAATCATAGAGTGAAATTTAAGTTAGAAACCTGATAATGAACAAGCTATGCTTTGACGTTGTTCTTCTCTTCTTTATGTTATTGACTTTTACTTTTATTATGCATTATATAATTTGTCTTGCATCTAAAGGGGTGACAAATATTTTATTCTTATTTGATTAATATTGACCTTTTGTTCTATGTATGGCATATTTCTACATAAATAGAAAAATCTGTGTTGTACTTATGATTTGTGACCATTTTGTGTAGACACGGGATTTGTCATGGACACAAGGTGTCAGATATGAAAACTCTGAAAAATTGGCACAAGAGGACCTAGCTCTATGAGTGTATCACATAGAGTAGGTATATTTAATTTTTTTGTGGAAAAGAACCATTAAGCGCTGACATAATTATTTCTGAAGTTTTCTTGACCAAGGTTCATTATATTTCTACAATTCTTTTGATTTTTTTTTTTGGGTACTAAATAAGGGTGGAATCCTTTAGATGAGTCCAAACATTTTTCAGATAGGAGTGGGGGTTCATGTTATGTCTTAACTCTTAAGTGTCTGATATGCCAACTTATAGGATTAATTTTTACTTGATTTATTTGAATTCCAGATTTGTTTCTCTGAACAAAATTTCATGTTTCTTGATCTTTTCATTTTTTTTTCCGTGATAGGCTCCTGTAATCATATTTGTGGAAGATTTTGACGATTTTGCTGGTGTTCGTGGCAAGTATATTCATACCGAAAACCAGGATCACGAGGCTTTCATTAATCAACTTCTTGTGGAACTTGATGGGTAACTTTGACCTCTCCTTTTGTAATTTTTGTTAACTATTATAATCCTAATATAAGTTATTTGAGTCGGTAGGGATACCGGTGCTCAACACGTTTTATTAGCCCTTTGGGCATTTAGGTGTGGATGTAGGCCTTATGGCCAAACCACTTATTTTGTGTGTCCACTCTCTTCACTCCTTTTATGTCTCTCCCCCGTATCATCTATCTTTAAATTTCCGCAGTTACTTATGGGACATAAACAGTATCATGTTTTCTTAAGGTTTCTTCTTGTAAGCCTATACGTTTGATTGATGATAGCCCAAATGATGGGATCTACAGTTGTTGCTTCTCTGTTTTTTGCATTCTGCATTATGTCCCTCGTCATGTGGATCTTATACTCTCTCTGTCAGTATTGCTTCGCCTTTAAGAACTAAAGTTTTGTTTTTTGAGGACCTTAATCGGTGCACTTTGTTTGATGTAAACTTAAGACCAGCTTGTTATATAGCATTGATAAGGTCATTGCAATATTGCCCACCCATTTATGATTCACTTTACACAGGTTTGAGAACCAAGAGGGTGTTGTTCTTATGGCTACCACAAGGCATCTCAATAGAATTGATGCGGCTTTACGGCGCCCTGGTCGAATGGATAGAGTATTTCATCTTCAGACACCAACTCAACCAGAAAGGGAGAAGATATTGCGCCTTGCTGCAAAGGAAACCATGGATGATGAGCTCATTGATTACGTAGACTGGAGAAAGGTTATTTCCCAATGATTTTTTCCTCTTGTCAGCATTTAGATTTTATTTGTTGCTGAAAATAATGACCTTTTTGTGCCAGTAGGTGGTACACTATCTGCTTAGATGATCGATATTTGATCTTATGGTTACTTCAATTTCTCATTGCACACACGCGCTTACAAAGATATTTATATTTATATATACCCTTTTACCCTAATTTTCTTAATCCTGTCATACGAGTTATGTATTACTCAACTATTATTGGTTAGTTGTTGGCCCTTGGATTCAGCCATGTGTGTCACAATTGTTGGAACCTTGCAAAACCCTACTGTTTGAACCTCAGTTCGATTCGGTTCAGCCCTGTTTTAGTATTGTATTTTGTCAATCCTTTGTTTGATCATTTAATTTCGTTGCCTTGTGAGCTCTATAAGCTGTTTGGTTATCACTAAATTTGAGCTATGTGTTCGTTTGACCTTTTCCTATATGCTAATACAGTACTATATTCAGATGGCACATTATGAACTTAATTTCAGGATCATTGTCTATTGTAATTTTCTTCTACTTACAGTGTGGATAAACTTTGTTGCACTGAAACCTTCTCTGCCTTTAGGTTGCTGAGAAGACCGAAGTTATGCTGCCTATGGATCTAAAGCATGTTCCTCTTTCCTTGGAAGGTAGTGCCTTCCGGAGTAAATTTCTCGATGCTGATGAGCTTATGAGCTACTGTAGTTGGTTTGCGGTAAGAATTTATGATTACTCTGGTTCTTGTTATCTATTATTTCGTCTTCTGCCACTTCTCAAAAGTACATCTCATTCATTACAATGCAAAATGACTACATTTATTCTTTTAAAGCATATGAAGATGTTGGAGTATTACACACTAACATATTCTTGCTAAGAAAAATGAAACTGTAGCCAAAAGCATATGTAGACATTCAAAAGTTTAGGAAATACGCAACACTATTGTTAATATTGATGTAGAATTGAAGCTCTTATACAAGGCATTACAAAAGTTGACTCAAAAATTAAATAGGAAATAGACTACATTAAGGTTTAATCTATGGAGTTAATTAATCTCTGTAAAATAAGACATAATAAACAAATCCCATTTATTATGAGAATCTAAATATTTCAACATCCCCTCTCTAATTCAAGGTGTCACTAAACCAACACTAGAGTTTGTGAAAAACCTGTAGAATATGAGAAACAAATACTTGTCCAAGAATACAAATGGGAGTAGTCATTGACCCATGACAAATCTGATGTAAAGCACATTGACGTGTGTCTATTGAAGTTTGTTGATGCCTCTGCCGGGATGACTGGTTGGAGCTCCATCTAACCAGCAAAGCGTGATTGGATTATGAAAATAATCTCCCAAAACATGTGGTTCAAATGCCAACGGCTAGAACACGTGGTTCAAAGACCTGGATCAAAACCAACTTTGGTACCATGTGAAAATTTGAAGGATAGATGATACGGGGAGTGAGATAAATGGAGTGAAGAGAGTGGACACAAGAAATACGTGGTTCGGCCATGAGACCTACATCCACGCCCAAATGCCCAAAGGGCAAAATTCTCACTCACTTAATGTGTTAAATACAAATAACTCATATTTATAATTAGGTGTAGGGGAAATACATAATAGGAAACAAATTACAAGAATCAATTTAAATCTCATAATTTGCTCTATCAAATCCTACAATTTACTACATAATCAAAACCCTTGATTTGCTAAATAATTGAATCCCTAATCAGCATACTCCAACACGCCTTCTCATGTCCAATCACGATTTTCATTTTTTTGAATCCCTAATGAGCATACTCCAACACGCCTTCTCATGTCCAATCACGATTTTCATTTTTTTCTTCTCGTGATTGTCACGTAGTTTGTACAATACTTGTAGAGCTCGTCTCTTACGCACTTCTCTTGTCATCTGCTCTCTCAGAGGTACTTTTAATATGAACAATACGCAACAACGAAGGCTGAATATTCATAAAATTATGAAGGAAAAACTGACAACACTTGTAGAACTCGACTCTCATGCACTCCTCGTATGTGCTTGTCGCATGCTCTCTCAGAGGTACTTTTGATAAGAACAATGCGCAGAAATGGAGGCTGCATAATGCATATTGATAAATTTATGAAGAATTTTTTTGTAGCAAAGACACTGGTTGAAAGACTAGGGCAATGACGACAAATAAAGGTTGCTGAAAAATTCTTATGTTTCTCCCTAAAGCTCGTATACCACGTGAAATTTCAATAATGGGCTACATACAATGGATTGAGCTTCCACTACTTAAAAGTCAACCTTATTAGTAGGGTTTTGCTTCCACTATTATATTTAGCTCATTCACTTTATATTTTTCCAATGTGGGACAATTACCCACTTCAACAATAACTATCCTAAACTTGTAATGAAATTACATTTAATCCTAATCCCCCTAGATGCGGTTATCTGTCATGAAAATATGATTTAAGGCTTTGAGGAGAGCAGTAATATACAATACAGTTAGTTATGGAGAACATATATGGAAGTCTCATAACTCTGCATGTAGTTAATTTTTTTTTTTTGGCCCACAATGATTGTTCTTACTCTTGTCTTATAGACCTTCAGCAACGTTGTCCCAAAATGGGTGCAGAAAACCAAAGTTGTAAAGAAAATGTGCAAAGTGTTGGTAAATTATCTTGGATTGAGGTTGACTAAAGAGGACATGCAGAAGGTGGTTGATCTAATGGAACCATATGGTCAGTTAAGCAATGGAATCGAACTTCAAAATCCTCCACTTGATGTAAGAAACTTTCTTGTTCATTAAACATCTCTTTGTGTGTGTTTGTCTGCTATGCCCTAGGCAGCTCTATGGATGAACAACTGTTGTTGGAAGCATATTTAGTTCTTCATGTAAAAGTATGATTTATTAGATGTTTATGTTTGCCAGTGGACAAGGGATACCAAGTTCCCACATGCTGTTTGGGCTGCAGGGCGTGGTCTTATTGCTTTATTATTACCAAACTTTGATGTAGTAGACAATCTTTGGCTTGAGTCAACTGCCTGGCAGGTAAGTCATTTGTATGTCTCCCCTTGGCATCATGATTTGTTTGTATTCTATGGTTATGCTATTTTTTTCTTCAAATACCATGTATATCATGATATTTTGTATTGTTAGTATAACATAGCCTCACCATTTTCACTAGAATATAAAATTTGAACCCAATGAACAGAAAGATCATCCAATCCTCTCTTCCGTGTTACTTCTCTAGGTACATTAATTATGAAACAGGTGATAGGGAATGTAAAAATATATAGATTAGTTGAGAAATTCTAGAACAAGGCAGGATTTTTGTTATTTAATTATCATTTGTGATCAGTGTTAGTCTCAGGAATGATGAGAAGTTTAGAAAGGAGTTAAAACAGATCTACCTATGCCAGTTATCTGTTTGATGTAAACAATTATCAATAATTAATTTAATTCTGCGGACAGCACTTAGAGAAGAGCTGATTTGCAGGGAATTGGGTGTACAAAGATTACAAAGGCAAGAAAAGAAGGTTCTGTAATCGAGAATTCAGAGTCAAGATCATATCTTGAAAAAAAGCTTGTATTTTGCTTTGGTTCGTATGTTGCTGCCCAGCTGCTACTTCCTTTAGGGGATCAAAATTTTTTGTCTTTAGCAGAACTAAATGAGGCACAGAAGGTATGGTTCGATATTTTACTGTCTCCAATGCGTTTGAATTGTATTATTATTTGGTTTGAGCCCTGTGGATTTCACAAATTGCAACAGATAGCCACACGGATGGTGATTCAATATGGTTGGGGTCCTGATGATAGCCCGGTGATATACCACCATATGAATACGGTATTCTTCTTTCTTTGCATTGAAATTCAGATTATTTGAAAAATAAATGGATTTATTTTGCCTAGATCGTTGTGACATTTTCGTTCCACTGCTCCTCTCTCTGACACATGATTTATATTTCTACTTTGTATGGTTGCTTATTATTATGCATTCCTCATGTATAAAAATATTTTTTTGCTTTACTTTGGTCATGGTTTATACCTTTAACTATTGTTGCTGTAACTCTAGAGCTCTTATCGTAATATGAATGAGACTACATCGATGAATATTCTTGATTTCAATTCAATATAGGAAAAAGTTGGAATTTTAACTCTTCATAAATTTTAACGCATTTAGTACCTTTTATTTTTACTAATTCAACGTGATTTTTGAAAGTGGCCGTCTTTAATTATAATTTCTTCATGTTTTCATGGGATAGGCTAAATCTTTGAGCATGGGGAGCAACCATAAGGCTGAGATAGCAACTAAAGTTGAAAAGGTATATTTTTGGAACAGTTCATATTTACTCCTGTTTCTTTTCTGACTGAGGTTCTGATGTGTAAAACCAAACAATCGGTTAATCAGTTCCTCATTTTTCATATCATTTTGTTAGAAGATGGTTGCCTATGGTTGACACCCGATACTTTTGTAGATGTTTGATCTTGGATACTCTAGAACCAAGGAAATTCTTCAAAAAAACCAACGGGTTCTTGAAAAGGTCGTCGAAGAATTGCTTGTGTCAGAATTCTTGACTGCGAAGGTAAATAGCTGTTTTCACTGTTATCTAAAGTGTGCTAGCTTTTCAGATTTCTCTTTATCCAGTATCCGATTATCTTTCAAAGTCTTGGTTTATACTTCTTTGATTGGTTTTGGTGTACAGAATGTGGAGATCCTCGTAAAAAATGGGAAGTTATAATGAAGTCTCCATATGCTATAGTTTTAAGCTCGGCAAGCTTGCATCTTGAATTAGCTTAATTAATGCTAGGAAAAACTGTTGGAATTATAGATCTGTGTTGTGGTCAGCTCCAATTTGTCTTTGCAGGATTTGGAAAGAATAGTTGAAGAAAGTGGTGGGGTTCAGGAGATGGAGCCATTTTCTCTTCAGAAGAGTGATGACGAAGAGGTATATGCATGTGCTGACCTTTATTCAGTTATTGTTAAATAACAGCATCAGTTTTAATTAATTAAATTTATGATTGGAACTTTATGTCCTTTGGGATTAAGAATTATTTATACTAGTGTTTTAGTTCGATAGTGTTTGTGTACTCTTTCCTTTCAGTTGGCTACCTCTGGCATAAGAAATAAAGCAGATTCCAGTTTCTCGAGTATATATACTTTCATGAATCATATAAAAACAACAAAATCTAAGCAGATCTCCCATACCTTTTTTCCTGCTTTATGTATCCCAGTCAGATTTTTCAGATCTGTATTTTAGAAAATGATTTTGGTGATGGATACTGAAGCTTTACGTGTACAATGGTAGCTAAATTTAAAACCAGTCTCGTAGAGAGTTGAAGCCCTAGGTAGACCACTCTGGCATAAAAGGCCTATACACATGTCTAAAAAGTCAATATAAATTATGCTGTTTCATTCAAAGATCAAAATGTTACAAGCGAATCTTAATTGATTATTTCATCTACGATGTATATGTTTCTCATCTGAACCATTAAATTAACTCTCTCTCTCTCTCTCTCTCAGACAGTGCCTCTCAGCTTTCTTGATGATGGAAATGCATCAGAAACGGCTCTTCTAGGTGTAACAATGTAGTATGGACAGTATCTGTGGCTCCTGTAACTACCTTTGTAAAGTTGATGGTGAGAGTTTTTTTTACCTTTCCTTACCGGCTTCTTAAGTGAGTTCTGTTGAATATACGATTGTTGGCTTTCTTTAAATCAGACCTCATTTAGAGTTGCAGGCCTAGATACATGGCCCCATATCTAAATTCCTTGAATGGAGGGGTTTTTAGATTATACGACACACATGTCTTAAAATGTCAATATACCTTATGCTGCTTCATTCAAAATTCTATACCTCAGGAATGTATTAATTAACTGGTTTCGGCATTTCACCTACAATGTATGCATTTCTTGTTTGAATACACTTAACTGACTTTTATCTCATATTTCTTGATGATGGAAATGCACCGGAAACATCTCTTGTTGGCGTGACAATTTAGTATCAGCAGAATATGTGAATATGGCAAGAATCTTCGTGTAACTGAAGGTGAGTTCTTTTTGTGTTTCGGTACAAGCTTAGTGAACCATCCCGTGTTAAATATCAGTATTCGGTACTCTTTTGTCACTCTAACTTAAGCATGTGAGCCCAGGTGATTCGGTAAATCTAGCTGTACAAATGTAGCTTTGAGTTTAGAAGAGAGTGAGCACCTTTCTTTTCCCTTTCTTTCAACTTTGTAACATTCCAAGTTTTGTTAATTATTGCATGAATCTTATATATTCTCAATGTATTGTAAAGTCCGATTCACTTTGTTTATCGACAAGTCACGAGTTACTTGATTGAAACTCAGTCAAACAATTGAAACATGTGTACAAATTTGTTGGGACAGATATGGGTCTCATCACTCAATAATGAAAACTGCTTGTTTTCATGGCATGAATTGGAAATGTCATTTTTATTACACCATCCTGTAGAACAAGCAATTTAAATTTTGGATCGGTTTTATGGGTCTGAATTTTGACATATCTTGCATAAATGAACGGTACAGATTGCATTTTATTCTTACATGCAACACATGTGCACCAAATTTACACTAAACATTTTATCGTTACAAGACATTATGCTTTCATATCGTTCGCGAATGAATAGAAAAAGCCCGATTTTTTAAGTGGTTTAGTTTATAAAATCTTGATGTCTATTTGTGACATACTACTACAAGCTCAAATACAGAAACTCTGTCCCAAAACAACATTAAACAGTTCAATAATTTTAAGAAAAAAACCCAACTACATTGATTACTAAATTAAACTTTTTCTTTTTTGCTCAAAAGTTTATTGAACGCGAAACATTACTTCTTTTTTTCTTGATTAGTCCTCATGTGAGGAAAGCATGCGCAAATCACATGTGTCCATGGCTTGTGATGTTATTTTAATAGGGGTAATTACGCAAACCTTCCTTGCGGTTTTGTCCACAAACAAATGACTACCCTATTTAGAATCCACGATACATAGCTACCCTAAAGTATTTGTTCACAACAATTAACTACCTTAAACTTTTAAATCAAATTTGTATTCTCTAAAAAGACTATAATACCCTCCATGGGTATTCTAACCATTGATAAAAAATAATACCCATGACCAATATGTTTCTGTACTTGTTCTGGCAAATATTAATGTTGTTTTCTAATATAATAATGGAGGGAGGAATACATGGCCATCATTAGTAAAGCGGTGCTTCCGCGAACATCCAACAAACCCATAAAGGAAACAATGGCGTAAATGGGAGCCTTGAGGATGATGACGATGTGGTGTCTAAGTAATTGGTCTACATGAGATCGAATCCATCCTGGTTACAACTTGCAAGTTCCTGTCATTGTTATTATTTGTTTTAGATAATGTCATGTATATGACTTAATTGATCGGCTCAAATCTTTTTTGTCTATTCCAACGTATCTCTGAATTTCATTATCGTCTTTAAAAGTTTACAATTATGTTGTATTTTCACTGTTTTTATCAAATCATTCTAAATTTTCTTGTATATCATGTGAAAAACTATAAATTTTTCTTCACAATTTCAAATAAATATCATTATTTGAAAATTTAAGATCAAATGAAGGGTATAATAGTCTTTTTAGAGAATACAAATTGGATTTAAAAGTTTAAGGTAGTTAATTGTTGTGGACAAATACTTTAGGGTAGCTATGTGTCGTGAATTTTTAAATAGGGTAATAATCTGTTTGTGGACAAAACCACAGAAAAAGTTTGTGTAAATACCCCATTTTAATATACCATATTAGCGTGATAGTCCACCTCATCAACGTTAATGGATTTGGGGATTATTTTAATATACCATATTACAACTTTATTTTCATATGTGTTAAAGTTCAACAATTTAATTGTGACCTCGTAAAGTTTAATTGTTTTGTCGCTGTGGTTGAATCTCAATAACTCTTTACGCACTTATTTCTTTCTTCAACAGTTTCTTTGAAACTAGTTTTAGTTTTTTTTTTTTTTTTTTGAAAGAAACAACTAGTTTTAGTTTTTTAGTAGTGTTAACATATTAACAGGCGGTTTTAAAAAAGCAAAAAACAAATTAACAAGCCTTTTAATTTTTGAGTAGTGTTAACAAATCAGCCTTCATGACTTAGGATGATTGGGGTAGGAGAAAAACATGGACCCAACCGGACCGAATGTTTTCAATCCAAACATTTTATGAGCATTAGTGTTCCAGTTTAGACCGAATTTATTTACTTTTATGTGTTTCTACTAGTTTTTATATTTTTCTTAATAACTTTTGGTACAATATACTTTAACTCCTTTTATTTCAATCGTAATTATTTTCATTTTAGAAAAATAAATAATTCGGAATCGAACCTTGTTTTTATAGAGGAATTCGGTCCTGGTTCGTCCCAAGCTATCAATTTCGTTTTTGCTTTAGCTTTGGGCCTTGCATAGCCTAATTTCATTCTGTTTTGTTGTTGGAGACAATTGGAATCATTTTTCTTATAACTTTAAGGTGGTGAAATGAAATGTATTGGATCATCAACCAATCTCTTTCTCTCTCTCTTTCGAGTTCCGATGGAGATTTGTGTTGTCGAAGAAGTTGGTCTTTTGTGCAAAGCGGCAATAATAGAAAGTGATGATTTGGTTTCTTCGTGTTTAATAATAAGCTCGTGATCAATGAGTTTATCAAAGAGCTCTTCGTATAAAATAGGAGTATCTCGTGCACGAATGACTGCTAATATCTCTCAAAACTCAGGTTCTAGACCACTTAAGATCTTAACAATTATTTCTTTATTAGAGATCGGTGTTCCAGCAGTTGCAAGCTCATCATAGAGGGACCGTATTTCGCGGAGATAGTCAACAACGAATTTTGTATCTTTTGAGACTTTATTTAGTTGACCTCACAAGCTGAAAATTCGTGTTTGGTTTTTGTTGGCAAAGAATGTGTTCAGTTAATCCATGAGAGTATTTTGGATCAGTTGATCTTGACGGAACCAAAGTTTGTATTTTTAGTTGTCAATCTCTGTATTGTTCTGTGTGATAGTAGTAGAGGTGATAGTGTTGTACCATCCACATGACCGTATATATCATGACCATGCAAAAGCAAGGCAAATGTGTTTTCCATGTTGGGAAATTTTGGCTGCCAACAAGTTTGATTGGAAACTGAGATGTTGGGTTGAACTTAATCAACTGTTGGGAGATATTGTCGTTGACTCGGAGTTAATAACTGACAGTGTCAGAGAGGCATAATAACTCATTGTGTGTGGAGAAAGGCAAAATGGACCAAACTCGTATGAGTGCTTAAAGCTCCGTTACCATGTTAATGCTAAGCTATTTGGGAGAAAAATAATATGTTTTGTATTGAAATATTGTATAAAATATATACAAGAAAGAGAAGCAGTATTTTCATAAGATAAAGATCTTGAATTTAATTTAATGATATAGACAATGAAACATTCAAAACGATTCATTTCGGTGAATATGATTGTTGGCTGATAGGAATAACATCAAAATTGAACATAAGTTGGGCATTGTGTGTGTGACATCTAAGATCTTATGTATATTGTTTCTCTAGCTTATGAAGTAGCAACATTTATTTCGGTAAGCGATAGAGTACCAGTATAAGGGAGGGTATCCAATATAGAGAAGGGTATTGCCTATGTGTGCCAATTTGATCTGTAAAAGATATTCAAATTTTGACTTTTTGTTCGTTTGTATGAACGAAGGGTGTGAAACTATTCTCGCCGATAGCAAAGGTTGCAAGGTTTCCCTTAACAACTTGCGAGACAACTTGACACTCAGACGCTTTTGCATCCCGCGTGCTTGGTCTAAGTCAGACTTTCACATGCGGGATTGTTAGTGAGCAATAAAAGAAAACAACACGTAAATAAGATACAAGATAAAAAAGTGCACATCTATTACACAAATGCAAGATACAAAGAGATGTGAATGGTTTGGGTAAGTCAAACCCCCACCTATTTATACTAGTGGGCTGACTAAAATGACGACTAAGATTCAAAGTACATGGACACTATCAATGACTATGGTTTACTCTCTAGAGTATTCTACCATCTAAACAAAAATCTATATAATTCTAGAGCTATTAACTTCGTTCATTTCCAATTTGTGTCCCTCCGTTCATTTTACTAAAAGTCATTTAACTCCTTTCATTTCAATTGTAATTAATGTCATTCTTTCTTATTTTAGAAAAATAAATAATTTGAAATAGATCCATCTAGTTCATTCCCAATATCAACTATTCACAATCACTCCGGTCCGGTTCATAGTCATCCGATATTCAGTCATTTTAGACGAATTCGATCCGGTTCGATCCTGGACCAATGCCTAAGTCCCAAGCTATTAATTTCGATTCTATTTTTATTGCTTTAGCTTTGGGCTTGTTTTATGTTTTGGGCCTTGAATGGCCCAATATTATTCTGTTTTGTTGTTGGCCCAAGCCTTGTTGCCTTGTTGGTAGCAAGGAGACAATTGGAATCATTTCTGTTAAAACTCTAAGGTGATGAAATGAAATGTATTGGATCATTAACCAATCTTTACAGGAAATTGTGAGCTCTCTCTCTCTCTCGTGCCTTCTTGCCCAAGAATTCTTCTTTTCTCATATGTTCCATTACCAAATCTTGCAGATTTGAGCTTATATTCTGTTAAGGTAAGGTGATATTGAAATGTCATGGTATCACCCATCTCCAGTTTGGGTCATCGCAGCCCCAAAGATCTTTCCTTTTTCTTCAGAACCAAACAGTCTTAGCTTCACCTTCCATACCAATCACAGCAACTTCATAAAAATCAAAACTTTTTAGTTTTTAGTTTCTCAGCTGCCAAACATGCATACAAAACCTTATTCCTTGAGCAAAAATGTATATTTTGAGAACCCACAAAACCTTTTTTATTTTTGTGCTGCTTCTGTGAAAAGCCATTTTGCCCAAACTTTGGTGGCAGCAAACATGTATATTTTGTAAACCCACAAAATCATTTTTATGAGCTCTGCTTATGTGAAATGCTCTTTTGCCCAAAACTTTGGTGGTAGCAAAAATGTATAGTTTGAAACCCACAGCCATTTTTGTTGAGTTGTTTCTGTGAGAAGCCATTAGTTTGGTGGTCTTTTCTCTTGTCTCATCTTCATGCTTGAGATTGAGAAAACATGTATTATGTATATTTTGAGAACCCACAAAACCATTAGTCTAGCTTCAGGTGCTTTTGTTAAAAGTCCTTTTACCCAAACTTTGGTGGTCTCTTCTATTGCTTCAACATCATGCATATTCATGTGGGTTGTAACCAAAAACTGTTTTCTCAGCTTTCAAACATGTGTGTTTTGGAAACCCACAAAACTGCATCATGTTTTCATGTATGTTGTCACCAAAAACTGTTTTCTCTACATCCAAACATGTGTATTTTAAAAACCCACAAAACTGCATCATTTTTTTTTTCATGTTTTCATGTAATTTGTCACAAAAAAAAAAAATGCTTTCTCAGCTTCTAAGCATGTAAATTTTGAAACCCCACAAAACCATATTACTTGAGCTTGCTTGTCTGAAAACCCCCTTTGCCCTAACTCAAAATGTTATATAGTTTCGTTGGGGTTTTGCTATCCTTAAGACCCATGTCAAAAGTCTTGGATTAAATTAGTTAGAACATCAAAGTATCTCTTCATTATATCTTTATATTGTGCCTGTTTGGGTTCAGTTCTATTATTTGAAATATTGCTATGATAATACCCAGATGTTTGTTCCATGGCATGGCACCTGTTCAACTGATAACATATTGAAAAATATTTGGTAGCTTTTGAATCAATATTTTGTTTCAGCAATAGATTTAAACAAAAAATTATTATCCAAACACTACCTAAGCTAAGAATTTTAAGAAAAAGAGTTGTTTCAGTTGTAATATGTATGTTGATATGACATAAGTACTAGCTATTCTGAGAACAATATTCAGCAAAAAAAACTTACAAGTAGAAATAGAATATTCCTCTTGTAGCTATAAAACAGAGGAAAGATGAATAACTCCATCCCCTTCACCTTTCTAATTATATGTATTTGGTGTTGGAGGTTTGATTTTGTTTGTTTTCCCATCAAATTTGCAAGTATTAATTTAAATTTGAGATAGCATCAATCTGAGTTCCACATAATTGTCAATGCATAGCATGCATGTTTATCATTACCTACATGCTAACTTATTGTAATGAAAATTAGAAATCAGAGTGCTTTCTGAAAAGGTTATTGTCATTGTTTCTGTATATCATCTCATGCTGAGCCCTTGTAAGGAATTTTTCTGCCATGCTTGTGTCCTAAAACTGACTGAGTGCATTCAGAAAACGGTATAATGCAAGATAGAATTGAACATGGTAGCAACTGTAGTTCACTTATATTTACTTTAAGGGCCAAAAGTTAACTGTGGCTATTAGCATAGTGTCATATATATGTACTCATTTTATAATGGTCATATTAGAAGTCCATAACATGATGTTCTATGCGACTATGCTGCCTTTGATTGCATCACCACTTGTGTTTCTCATAAACTTGTTATCTATATCATCTCACGCTGAGCCCTTTTAATTAAGAAGATAACTTGATAAACACTTACAAGGATAGTTTTTGGGGACAAGCTTCATGGGTTTTGCTAAATTGTTGCTCTTTTTTGCACTGAACTCTTGACTGGAAGGCTCTGTCTAGGGAAATGTTAAGTAACTTATAGTGGAAGTCCATGAAATTTGTATGCTTGCAGAAACTTGGTTTTGTTGAGGTTTTCTTGTAGCACTAAAGCTTTGGTTAAACTTTGAATATTTTCATTTCATACAATGTTTTTGGACTATGTCTATGTTTCTGTACAACTTTAGATCAGGAATCAAGAATTCATCGAATTCTTGTAACTATACTAATACACACTTCTTGGCATTTCAGGCACCGAATCTGAAAAGATGTTAAGGATTCTCAGGCTCCCCCAACTTGACACTAACAGAGCAACACATCCTCTTCAATTGGCGTTTCCAACTCCACGCGGCCTTGTGGAAAATCATGGCAACAGCAAGCCTCCGAGCCTTTCATGGAGGAGTGAGTGGGATCATCATAGAATACTCTTGTTAAAATATCTTATCTACTTTCATGTTTGCTTCTATACAACCTTAGATTGTGAAATTCCAATTCTTTTTACTATACTAACATATGCAGTTTGTGATTTTGCAGGCACCATATCTGAAGAGATGTTAAGAATGCTCAGGATTCCCCGACTTGGCACAAATAGAGCAACGCTTCCTCTTCGCTCAGTGTTTGCATCTCCATGTGTGCAAGTTCATTGCAGCAGCATTCCTCCAACTCTTACTGAGAACCCTACAAACAAGAAGAAAAGGATGGCTTTGGAAGTACGAAAGATAAAGAAACTCATTGATCCCAACTATAACCTGAAAAGCGAGGCCAAGAAGCTACTCAACGATATTGAGGTTACAATCAAGGAAGTGCAAGAATCAGAGTTCTATGCCAAACTAACCAAGCAGCTGAAAAGTTCAAATTTTAAAGCTCATTTAAGACGTGTGCTTGGATCTCACACTCATGTGCAGATGGTGATTTATGCTCTTGGTTCCATGGAGTTCTCGTACTCTTCTCAATATCAGTTGGCAATTGTAATGCTGCTAAAGCGAGACTTCTCTCATTGGGTTGGAGATATTGCAGTGTTTGATCAAAAGCTTTCTCCAGCTGACACTATTGTGTTGGAGAAACTAGGCTGCAATGTTTCACTGGTTAACGAGAATCGCAGTAGACAAGTGGAGAAACCAACTTTGTTTTATATGCCTAACGCGAGGAATGGTCACTTGGAATATGTGTTGCAGGCCAATTGGTGTCCCTCTCAAATAAACCAAGTTATTTTGTTGGCAACCAGAATAAGTGGAATACTAGAATGGCTTAGAGGTTTTCATGGGGTTGATTGCATGATGGCCATTGCAAAGCACAGCAAAGAGATCAAGATTCCTAACTACTATGAATTCACCGACTTTGCTTGGCATTTCTTTCCTATTCCACCTGATATGGACATGGAGAGTCTGTTTCCGGGTATTTTCTCCATTTCGAAACCTCTCTTGTTTTGGTATTTCTGTTATTTGTTGTTATGAATTCAACAAGCATGTATATTTATTCTTTTCGTTTACATGTAGATGAATGTGATAAAGAGAGACGAGAGGCGATGAAGATGGAAAGTCTCAACAGGTGGGAGAATTCTGAAGGCGAGTATTTACATGTCATGAAGTAAGTAACTTCAAATCTCTTTTATACTAGTATTCTTTACTTCCTGTTTATCTGTGTGCTCTCTATCAACTTCATTCTTGGCTATGTAACCTATGTTTCAATCATGCTAATGAAACTATGGGTACTTGAAAGAGAGAAATATGAGAATGAGAATACAAAACTTTATTAATGAAATAACAGTTGCATTGACAGAAAAGCAATATGTTCATGTATGGGATTTTCACTTATAGGATTTGGTTGTTGTGTTTTGAGTGTGTGTGTGTTTGGTAAACCAGAAAATATGGATTTGAATGATTTGAGGATGTTTTGTAAGTTTTTGGATTCTGTTTTCAGTTATTGTCTATGGCACTATCAAGATTCTGTCTTTTCCGAGTTTTCATATAAAAATTCTTGAATCTACTATGCCTAGGATCATTTGATTATAAGATCACATTATTCATCAAAAGTGTGAATGATATATATTCTCATCCAATTAGAACCCTTTTTCCAGAAACCTAGAAGCATCGTGGCAGTACTCGCCATGGGGCGAATT
>JAYMTF010000135.1:0-50640 GCA_036897485.1 Pelargonium nanum
AAATAGATAACTTTAATCCATGGTCGGACGTATTCTAAAAACGGTCGACCATTTACAAATAAAAATAAAGAAAATCGGATTACTTCAACCAATGGTCGACCGGTCGAGTTTGGATAAGTAAATTACAACATATGGTTGACCATTGTCTAAAACAGTCGACTTTGGTGATTAAATTACAGTGAATTATATATTGGAATAAAACGTAGTGTATAAAGAGTGGGGGTATATTTGACTATTCAATAAATTTCTATATCTACTTCTCTGACAGAAGTAAATTTTTTTTGCTTCACTTGACTTCTTCATCATTACAGAAGTATATCAAAAGCTCATCTAAAACAAGCAATTTTTTGCTTATTCTTCTGTCAATATGTTGATTTGGCAATCACTGTTTGGAAGCGACAGTGACTTTTGCAGGAGCAGAAGTGTTCCTAAACAAGGCCTTAATCGTGTGTGCTTACTTTGTAGGTTCAATACAAACACAAAATATATGAACCTAAATAAGTTGTGTTGCGTGTTGCGTGTTGTTTTACGGCACAAATTGTCTAGCTCTAAATTTGACATCCCAAAGTCATGTTATAAAAGCAACTAAAATTTGATGGGTGGCCAATTCAATGTCAATGGGTCCCAAATTCCCAATCCAAGACCACTAGGTTTGAATTTTGTGAGGTTGCATTAAATTATACCTTTCGTAACCCCCAAGCCAAAGAGCATCGGATACGTATGGCTCTTGTTTCAATCTTCTTACAAAAGCCACATTTGACCTATACATTTATCATATATATAATTGCTCAATAAATATCTCTTTTGAGTTTGTTGTCAATAGTCATATTTTGTAAAAAAAATTGACTTGATAAATAAATTTTTCATATTTTTGTTAACTAGTTTACGTTTAAAAGAATAATAACTCGATACTTATGATACAATATATTTTTTATATTTTTTGTGCGGATGAGTGTCATGTCTAATTATTAGTTAATCTTTTCCTTTTAAAGAAAAAGCAATGTTAATGTTTGATTATCAAAATTTGTCCAAGTGTTAAAACATAACTAGTTCAATATCATCCGACTTAATATCGTAATTTATGTCTAATCAATCAAAAAATCAAGCATACGCACAAAAAGTTAAAACACATGCAGAAGTACTAAAATTTGTATTACCACCAGACATACTGAAAATGGTAAAACATAAACTGTATTATTGATTGTGTACATGAGATCTCTTATTTCTTGTTTTTATATGCGTCAATCCCGTGCCACATGTGTATGACTTGTTAACAAATTGACAGACAAAAAGTAAGTTTACACGAAAACTAAAAACGCGCGTAATAATTTGAAATCGAACGTTTACGGATAACAATGCGAATACTATTTATTAATTTGGTTTTAGATACACATGCCTAAATCTTTATTTATTACATGCTCTACCTAATCACATTTTCTCTTTCTTTCCAATTGGTTGAGTTTGGAATTTTGATTTTGATCACCAAATTTTACCTTTTGACTTTGAATTTAACTAATTGTGTGATCCACATTTGTACACATCTGAACTTCAAATAAATGTTTTTTTTTTGT
Source organism: Pelargonium nanum (assembly GCA_036897485.1). Classification (NCBI taxonomy): domain Eukaryota; kingdom Viridiplantae; phylum Streptophyta; class Magnoliopsida; order Geraniales; family Geraniaceae; genus Pelargonium; species Pelargonium nanum. Next base: position 1,572 of record JAYMTF010000135.1, read on the forward strand.
AATGGCTTATCTACAATTAATTAATATAATTACTATCTAAAAATAATACACTCATTTAAAACTAAATATTCTTTAAATAAATATCAAACTTTTTTAAGACAATATTGTATTCTATTATTTTAGTGCATTTTAACTTTAACATAGGTAAACTAAAAGTACATTTTTGTACCGTACGTAATTCCACCGTCAAATGTCTAAAATATTATTTTTTAATTATACATTATTTTTGTATCGATGATATATATATATAGAAGTACACTGATAATTATTTGTACGATCATTTTCATCTATTTTCTACACCATTAAATATATGTAAATCCATTAATAATAGGTGTTGAAATCCACATTTTGGTAAGGAAAAAAAATAAAATAGGAAATTATTTTTAGGAGTAATTATTATTTTTAGAAAATAATATAAATTAATGAAACAGAGGAGGTGACAAATGTCAACACTGTGGGCGGATTTGAAGCTTCCATTTTTATTTTCTTCCCAAAAATCTAAGCAAAGACGGTTTCGAAATAGCACGTCTCATTGATTTATCGATAATTTCCAAATTTTCACAGACCCACATTTCTCTTTCCATATATACATACACACACATTTATATATGCGGAGGCTCGTAAAATCCGCTGTCTAAAACCAGCACTTGTTGTTCTTCTTCTTCTGGATCGTCTTCTCTGTTCGATTACAGTTCTTCTGGATCGTGTTCTGTGCTCGATTACGGCTCTTTAATGGCGTCTTCTTCGTCTCTTACTGCTGATGCCCTCAACCCAAAGGTGGCTCCTTTTTTTTTCCTTTTTTTTCAAAGTTTGGATTTTTATGTTTGTGGGGTGTTTTGTTGTTTGTGTTGGAATCAATGGCTGATGAGTTTTTTGTGCTTTGATTTTGTGGTGATGGGATGGTTTCAGCTTCTGGGTTTCCTCTGTTTTTGTTGAATCACTGGACTTTTGGATTATCAAGCCTTTTCTTTTTCTTTTTTCATTTCTGTTTTAGGGGTTTAGCTCTTTTTGTCAGCATGATTATATGAGTTCTATATATACATATATATATATGTATATATGTATGTATGTATGTATGTATGTATGCATGTGTATGTATGTATGTGTGTGTGTGTGTGTATATATATGTATATGTAAATTTGTAAGTATGTGTGTGTGTATCCATGTTCATATGTGTGACTTTGTATGCGCTTCACATCTTAATGGCCCATTTGATTTGATTTGGTTGAGAACCATACATGTTATGGTAAAAATTTGGATTAATGTCACCGATGGTGTACAAATTTTGCCCCGATATCCATTTTGGTGTACCGATTTAGTGCATGAATTTTAATTTGTACCCAGTACGGTACATGGCGTTCTTGGGACTAACAGTTCAGGACCAAGTTCGTGTACCAAACTTGATACAGATCGAAAGTTGATGTTACTTTTGTGAACCATTGGTGACATTAATTCCAAATATTTTGGTATTTTCACTATTTTGCTTGGCATGGCAAATTTGCTTTGTGTTTGGATCTCTTGCTAAGGAAAAGACTTTGTTGTTCAAAGCTTTTTTCAGTGCGTGTGAGTATTGAGTTACGCTAAGAACCTTTGTTCCGTACATCACGCTTAACACATTAGTAGTATTGTTTCTTTATAGTTGTACCAAAACCTTAGCCAATTCAAGTTTTTGGTATGATGGGCGGGGAATGATGAACTATTGGTTTCACTCTGCTTTTTAGCTCATAGTTGCCGGTGATCTTAATATATTGTTGTTTGCCTTTTGGTCTGCTTTGAGTCTTATTCCTCACAACTTTGTTTTCATTCCTTTCGTTTTGCAGGTCCTGAAATGTGAGTATGCTGTTCGTGGTGAGATTGTCCTCATTGCCCAGGTAATCTTTGTACTTTATTGGGAAATTCAATAGAATTGTACACTATGTTCTAAAATGAGTGTTCGGTTTTCCATTTTTGTAAGTGTGAAGGATCATTTAGTTAAGGTTAGACTTTCTCTTTAGTAACTCCATGCGCTCTTGTTGTAACAAACTCAATGGATTCAAACATACCTATCTTCGGGATACTGTGGGTAATTTATGCATAACTAACTAACTAATCAACCAATAGTGAAGTGGGCATTCATTTTGGGACGGAGGTAGTATTCACAAGCACAGGTCTTGAGAACCCGAACTCGTAATATAGGTTGTTCACTTGTTGCACAAGTGGATGTGCTACTAAAAACTGATCAAAGGGCATGATCCATTTCATTTGGAGTTTTGAATATTATAATTTTTGTGAAATGAGCGTCAAGAATGAGACATTCATATTCATCATGTTTGAATGACGACTTTTCGGTCATAACATTGGTTATGGAATGAGAATCTCATCCCGCTCTCATTCTTATTTTTTTTAATCCAAATGCACCTAAATGGTTTTCATTATGGTTAGGAGTTTAGAATGCCGCTGTTGAGTCAAGAAGTTTCTTTGATCTATAGTTTATCTGAGCTTTTGTTACAATTCTGTCACAGCGGTTACAACAAGAGCTGCAAACCAAACCAGGCTCTCTTCCTTTTGACGAGGTATTCTTTCTTCTTCTTTTTACCTTTTCTATTCAAACGATGTTTCTTTGAACTATAGTTTCACCTGAACATTATTGCATTCCCATGACACGGAACAGATTCTTTACTGCAATATTGGAAATCCGCAATCTCTTGGACAAAAGCCTATCACTTTTTTCAGGGAGGTCAGTTTTCTCCAACACTTCACACAGAGTACCGTAGATTCAATGTAAATATGTTCTAAACCAGCACGATCTGTGTCTTAGGTTCTTGCATTATGTGACCATCCGGCTCTTTTGGACAAGACTGAAACAAAGGGTTTGTTCAGGTATCACTTGTGTTGTTTCTGAAGTTATGTTTTGAATTTGTAATATTTTTGAAGATTTTAGCATTGCTATTGGCTACATATTAATCACCAAATTCGGCAGAGATTTAAAATACCATTATAACGGTTGATTTGATTGCTCCGGATTCTTTAACATTCAAGACATACCGAGAGAGAATTGGAGAATAAGTTACATACCGAGATTTTTGTTTTCCTATGCAAAATCACGTGTATAAAAAATAATTGATTTATCATTTCTCAAAGAATTCTTTCACTTTGATTTAATAGATTTATGGATTTCAATTGATTCCTCTGTACTGTAATTTTTTCGCAATCTTTGGTAGTGCGGATGCCATAGAACGTGCTCGGAAGGTTCTTAGTCAAATTCCCGGAGGAGCAACTGGTGCATACAGTCACAGTCAGGTTACGATCACTTTGATCAACTAGCAAACTTCACAACTTTTATTAAATATTCGGTGTTACTGAAATCGTGTATTTTTTACTTTTTGATGTCAGGGTATCAAGGGGTTACGTGACACAATCGCTGCAGGAATTGAGGCTCGTGATGGCTTTCCGGCCGACCCAAATGATATTTTCTTAACAGATGGTGCAAGTCCGGCGGTAATTTAACATTTTCTTTTTCAATTATAAATAGTCAAAATTCGAAAGATTAATCAAGTTTTAATAAGAAATGATTGTGATTTGCTATCATTTCCTTTTTAGGTCCATATGATGATGCAGCTACTGATACGATCAGAAAAAGACGGAATTTTTTGCCCTATTCCTCAGTACCCATTGTACTCTGCTTCAATTGCCCTCCATGGCGGGACGCTGGTATGTTTGTTTACTATAGGAGCATATAGAGTAGAGGTGGCAATTCGGGTTTCAATTCGGGTTCTTTTGGGTTCGGATTGAAAAGACCTAACCAAAGTACCCACCCCGACCTGCAAGAAGTGCAAGTTGTGGATTTTGGGTCGCGGGTTTTACATAGAAAATGTGTTGGTCGCCCGGCCTCACCCGAAAAATAACTGGGTCTATTTTATGCCACCTGAACCCTAAAAAATGTGGGTAAGATTTTGGATGCTCGGAAGTTTGGGTCCAACTTGCCAGCTCTACGGTCTCATAGAGTTATTGGGGTTGAGTATATTTGCCTCTGTGCTTGTGTCTACATCGATGTTAGTATCTGATATGGAACTTTTATCTGTCTGTTACAGGTTCCGTACTATCTTGATGAAGCTACAGGATGGGGATTGGAGATCTCAGAACTTAAGAAGCAATTAGAGACTGCTAGATCCAACGGTATTACGGTTAGGGCCTTGGTTGTTATAAATCCTGGCAATCCAACTGGGCAGGTAAATGGTTGTACGAGATCTTAAATAGTGCTATGACTTTCGAAATGATTTTTATACGGGGAAGCTAATTTTTTTGGCTTCTGGCCTTATCGTGCCTCAGGTTCTTTCTGAGGGTAATCAGCGCGAAATCGTTGAATTCTGCAAAAAGGAAGGCCTTATTCTTCTGGCTGATGAGGTAGGCAAATGAGCTCAATAAAAAAAATGGAGAATGCTTCAAAACGGTCTCTTAGTGCCCATTTTGTGCCTAACTGGTCGTCGATTTGATTTTTTTTCCTATTTAGTCCTCTTAGTCTCTATTTTGAGATGGCGACCGTTTCGGAACATAATGGATACTAAATGGGTCATTTTAAAACAAAGGTGGGCACTACGGGGACTACATTAGAACAGAAATCAAATCGGGGTCACAAAATGGATACTGAGGGGCCTATTTTGAAGCATAATCCTAATTTTTATGGTTATAATTTATAAACATGGTTCGCCTCTCTCCACTTGAGTCATCCTATCTAATTCATCGGCAAATTTATGATGATCTTGCAGGTATACCAACAAAATGTTTATGTACCAGATAAACAGTTCAACTCATTCAAGAAGATCACCCGGTCTATGGGATTTGATGTTCCCTTGGTATCATTTCAGTCAGTCTCTAAAGGTACGGTGTTTTCATAACTCGGATTAAGATAACGATAGAGTTTACATTGGATGATTTCTTAAAAGAAAAGTGATTTTAACATGCACGTTTTCTGGCTCCAGGGTACTATGGCGAGTGTGGCAAAAGAGGAGGTTACATGGAAGTCATCGGGTTTCCCACTGACATAAGAGATCAATTCTACAAACTTGCATCCGTAAATCTTTGTTCTAATATTACTGGTCAAATACTCGCAAGCCTTGTCATGAGCCCACCTAAGGTCATCTCTTTTTCCTCTTCGGAAATCATTAGTTTCCATTTTCACACATTTTCCCGGAAACTAGATGAATTTGGTCGAACACGAGCTTAATTGGTAGTGTTGATTACATTACTTGTCTATGCTTCCAAATACAGGCCGGAGATGCATCCTATGAATCATATGTTGCTGAGAGAGATGGAATTCTTTCATCCCTAGCTAGGCGTGCGAAGGTTAGTCATATTTCTTTGTTCACAATAAGTTAAACAGGGTATGAATTCTACAAGATTGACCTAAGAAACTTTACAATTTGTTAGGAATTTATGCTATATAATTAGAGTTGGCAAATCGGCCAATGGGTCAGGATCGGGCCTACACAGGTCTCTTTTCGCCGTCCCAGGCCCGGTATTATCGAGTCGGGCCAGTGGTGGTCCATGGCTCATTTTGCAAGCAAAATAGGCCGTGAGCCAAGGAATGACCGTATATTGATTGGGCCACTTTTTGCCGTTGGCCCATTTGCTAGTTTTATATACAATTAGAGAAAATAGAATCTGAGCCTAAGTTATTTACCGTCTCTGAAATCTTTTTGTACCGTTTACTTCATCAACACAGACTCTGGAAGATGCATTAAACAGTTTGGAGGGCATAACCTGCAACAAAGCCGAAGGAGCAATGTATCTCTTCCCTCGCATTCACTTGCCCGAAAAGGCCATCAAAGCCGCGGAAGCTGAAAAAGCAGCCCCCGATCTATTCTACTGTCGCCGCCTCCTTAACTCAACTGGAGTTGTCCTCGTCCCTGGCTCTGGCTTCCGACAGGTCTGTACTATACATCCTTTCCACGAGTAACTTCACATTTCAACTTCTAAACGATATGTTGCAAGTTTTACGCATTTTCCTCGTCTAAACTGTCTGTTGGGTTGTGCCGTTCTCTGATAGGTACCGGGCACGTGGCATTTTAGGTGCACGATACTGCCTCAGGAGGACAAGATTCCAGCAATCATCTCGCGCCTGACAGACTTCCACAAGAAGTTCATGGACGAGTTCCGCGGCTAAACAAGTCTTTTTCTTGCCTTTCTTGCCTCGAGTCCTTTTAACGAATATGAATAATACAGAGCCATTGATGCCTTTTGTTTTGGCCATAGTTTTGTGCTTTTTTGTTTCTCGACTTGGATTAGCTGTTTTTGTGAGGACATTGTCACTTGTTCATCAAGTGCTCTACAATACCTTAGTTTGTACTGTACTAGAACTAGTTTTTGTTTCTTCTTTATGAGTTGTGTACTAAAGAAGCATGAAGGGTCATGCTGGTTTTGATTTTGAAGGTCTCAGAAACACATTATTACTATACATATTGAGGACAGCTGATCTTGAAACATTGATTGTTAAATGTTATGCTTAGCATTTTGATCTTTTTGAATGAGATTGGATTCTTGAATTTGAGTTGGATTTGAATTTGTTTCAATTCAATAAAATTCAAAACGCGTTTAAGATTTCAATGATGACTCGTATTGGGTCGTTAGAATTTTTTTTATTTACTGAACATTGAATGAGGTTCGGGTTGTTCTACTCTGATGCCCGTTGGTTGTTTCGTCATGTTTGTCGGGAGTGCGATCGAACGACTAGTTGAATTTCTTATCAAACTTTCTTCCATCTTGAAAATCTTGTAAAAATATTGCATATATCATATCTAAATCCAAAATTTTGAAGAAATAAATAATAAAAAAAATGAGGAAATTCCCTCCAAAAAAAGAAGAATGAGAAAATGGAAATTTTGAGTATAGTTCTTTAGACTGGGGCTGACCAATCTGATTTTTAACCAATTCAAGGCAAATAAAGAGGCTACCAACTTTTCACCATAATATGCAACCAACACTTAAGAACTTGTATAAACCAAACACAAGTCTTTGTCTAAATTAAGAAGCTCAATATGGTTCAAAAAAAGTAGCTCAATAAAGTAGCAAATAGCAGTGTCAGCCAAAAAGTTTTACTGGTTCCAAATCAGAAACTAGTGCTATTTCCCCCACATGCAATGGAGAGTACATAATCTATGCCAGTGACTGAAACCCGAGATTGATGTGGGAGAAAACTTTTCTTTTCCTCATAGGCGACCGATGACAGCCTCCACCTCAGCAGGAGTGTAGAGATGATACGTAGGAGAGACCTTCGCGATATCAACATTGTTTGGTGTGACCTGAGATCAACATTAGGTGTCACATGAGGTCAAACGTGAATAAAACATAATGAGCATTATAGTATGCATGGTGTGCGGTGAGGTCAACTCGGGTTAGGGAAACAGCTTCTCTGCAAAAGCAGAGGGAAGACTTGCGTACATAAATGATCATTCCTGGATTCCACTATGGTGGCAGCCTCATGTACTGAGTCGCCTATTATTGTCGACCCCACAATGGTGGGAGTCTCGTACACTGAGCCACCCTTTATTTTTTTTATAATTCATTGAAGAACACCATACATAATTATCTAACCTACTACCTAAATCTGGGATACCATTGCCCCATGGCGACTAGAACCCGAGACACAACGATGCCTAAGTGGTGCTTTGACCACTCGGCCGGCAGGGTGTTGGTGCCCTTTATTGTATATATGGTGTGCGCATAATAATTGGTAAAATAAATATGATGCAAAACCGGTGAAAATTAATAGTCTTACCTTTTCCTCCATGACCTGCTTCAGAATGGAAAGAGCTATTGTCTCTGCTTCTTGAAGGGATAAATCCTGTAAAAAAGAGATGCACATCAAATTGTGATGTTTTTTCATGTGGGGATTAATTCATAACGAGCATTTCAAGAGAGAGAAATATACATTGTTATACTGCTCCTGCAGAGAGCTGTCAGCGCCTTCTGAGCCTGAACCAATAGCTTTAGCATTGCACTGCCAAAAGGTTCCAGAAGGATCTGTATAGTACCTGCACAAGGTTTCAAGTTTCCATTATAACAAAACTTGTATATGTCGTGCAACCACATTTCAAAATATGTTATCCAGAGCAAAGCAACAAACATGTCAAATACAACTGTACTTACAAGCTGGGCCCATGTTCATCATGACCTGCAATAAGAAGAGATACTCCAAATGGTCGAGACTGCATAGGAAGAAAAGAAAAATAAACATAAATGAGAAAGCATATATGATTACACATACAGGATACAATATTAGGAAACGAAAAATAAGAAACAGAAATAGAAAGGATAAAAGATAGATCATGATTATAAAATTGCTCCATCAAGAGGAAAGTTAAACATAAGTACATGCAAAACCAAATACTTTACACTCTTTTTTTCTTTCAAAACCTATGGTTTTCTACATATCGAGAACGAAAGAGATAAAACAGCAAAGGAACTCCCCATCACAAAGGTTCTTGAAGGTGACTGAAACACACAGTAGTATAAATATTGAAGACTACTCCCAAGACCTAACAATTGTACATTAGGCAGTAGGGACTTTGCTTCCCATGGATAACAGAACTTCCCTGATGTTTTGCGGATAGAATAAGCTATATCGAAATATAGGCCATTCAACATTTTGGAGGGCCAAAAGTTACTGTGCTAAGAACTAAGCAGGCAAAGTGAAATGAGTTCGATAGATGAAGCACCCCACTATACACTCGACGGGAATTCAAATTAGCTACCATGTCCTACCATCACTCTTTCCATGAAGAGTCAATTTAGATATAAGCTATTTGAACATACCACATATTGAGAGATATTTTTGTTAACGTGAGCCTTACACCCTTAAGCCTCCAAAGCCTAATGTCACAACTCACAACCCCGATTCCATAATGCCAATACACAGTTCAATGTTTTGTAATAAACCTATAGTTGTATACTGAAATGTAATTCTGTATACATAGCATCAAAAAATAAGAAAGCATGAGTAGAGTAGTAGTAAATAGTCAACTTGATTAGATACACTAGACAAACAACAGTACTTCCAGCTGATTGAATGTAACAAACAAAGTCCTTTAAGTCAGCGTAGTAGATGGAATATGAGAAGAAAAGAATAGTGCAAACCTACTGATTGTCTACAAGACATAACACAGAAGCAGATGTAAGAGAAAATGTTTTTGTAAGTGCACGATAAAGGTATCTTGATAGTAGGTACACTAAATGTCAAAATCACTGTTTTCCTTGGCTTGATATATTTTAATGAAGGATTAAAAAATTCCAAATAGCAACCAGTATACAGAAAAAGAAAGCAATTATTACCATGGACTCTTCATCACCTTCACCGAATCGGAGTGCAAGATCACAAAGAGCTTGGGTTGTGGACTCGACTGTCATGGGCTCACCATATGAGAACCTATGGTTCTGTAACAAAAATGAGTTAGCAAATGCAAAATTAAACTACTCCTATAACATCCAAGCATTACCATCATGACAAGCAATACCTGAGTTTCCACTCGAGCATGCTCAACAAGTGTACGAGCATCAGCAATCAATCCACTCATAGCACACCCCAAATGCTCATCAATTTCCATAATTTTCTCCACACTGCTGGGTTCCTAGAAAAAGAATTGAAAATAAATTATTGCCAAGAAAGTGACACTCTTCATTTCATATCAAGATTTAACATACTGATTTGTTCAATATTTCTATTGAAACACAAATTGCAACATTAATCTTAAAGTATAAGTTGTTCAGATTTCAGAACCCAAATGATGTTTGCCAAAACACAACCACTAAGTTTTCTCCAACAGACTACATATATACTAGGGGGTTTTCTTCAATCAGTTTTAGAAATTAATCCACTCAAGCTGCAGACAAACCACTCTAAACAACAAAAAATGCTTCATGATTCAATACAAACATTAACAAACAAGATAGGTAGTTTAACCAAACAGGTTTTTAAGTGACTAAAGGACTGCTTCCGAGTCCAAATCAGTAAAGGCGTGACAATGCTACTTCCTCATCAAGCTCAAATAATAGATTTTCATCAGAACCATCCACTTAACTATCATCATGTGAAGGTGCAATTCAAAAGTTGGCTTAAATTACTTCACCCAATTCACAACATTATATATAATTTGAGAGACAGTGAGTGCAACACAAAACAAAGAACACACCAGGAGAGGCGAAGTGATACGCTTCTCAACAGCAAGAACAACTCCTTCCTTTGTCTTCAGCCCAATCGCCGTCGAACCAAGCTGCAATTTTAACCAAAACCCAAAAACATTCTCAACAATGTAAAACAAACCCTAATTTTTGTTCAATCCAGAACCAAAAGAAGCACCAACAAAACCATACCTTGATGGCTTCAATGGCGTACTCAACCTGAAACAACCGACCTTCTGGAGAGAAGGTGTTGACACCTCTATCATACTCAGTCCTTCACAATTACACACAAAAACGCAGCAAAATTAGGTTCGGCGACAGCAACAACAACAACAAAAAACCCTAGATTTGAAAACAAAACGATACGCACCTCGTGAGAAACATCTTCGATTGAATTGAACACTCTTTGATACTGGAAAAGAGAGAGCAAAAAATTACGATTTTATCGTTCGATCGAGTGAATGCTTCGAGAAAAGAGCTACTTTACAATGAAATCGCAAAATGACACCAAATTTTTTGCGGAAACGAAGAGATCTATGCATTCGATTTGAAGCTCGAGAGCTCGAAAGCTTACCTGTGAAGTGTGATCTGTGAAAGAGAAGCGCAGAGAAAAATGGAGAGTGAGCTTCGTGGATGCTTTTTGTAGAAACCTTCTTGTTCGACAAGTCACGTATTGGAGGAGACGATGGTGGCTCCGGGTCCGGGTTGACCCGAAAATATATGGGCCTATTTGGACCGTAACCCGGAATCATAAACTTTTTTGGTATCATAGGCCCATAAAGAATATCCATTGAGGCCCAGTTAATTATTTGGGCTCAGATTCGTTGGCTTTAGCAACTACAAGTCTATAACATATAATTATGTGCTCGTTTCATGTTTGTGTCGTGTTGAAGACTGATCATTGATTGTGTGTAGCACGATCCAACACGTACATGATACGTTTAGTAATAATGTTGAAGAGTTGAACACGAACGACACGTTTATATCCTTATGTGTGGGTTGGGCGTGATGTACATGTTGGAACACGACACATACAATTATAAAATGTTGGAGCCCAAATGTACTAATTATGTGTTTGAAGTACGTTTATTGTAGATTTCTTTCAAAGAGACATTGTTGTTGTGACAGACAAAATAGTGTTGTAACATTTTTAAAAGATTGCCAAAAGACGTCTTTTATGTCATTGATCCATCTCCTAAAACTTTGTCGCCTATAAACTTCTAGGGACGTTTTGAGGTCGTCACTTTTACATTGCCTTTAGGTGAGATGTCTCCTATGACCTAAATAGTCTTTAGCTCACGGTCTTGAACCGTCTTTTTTGACATCAGGTGACTTTATATGACGGTCTAAAAGTTGTCTCCTATGATATTTAACTCCCGCTTTCTTTCCTAATAGAGCATATAAACACATGTAAACGTGGACAACACTTTCTTCCATAAAAGTCGTATTCAAGAATCTTTAGGTCTTTAATTAGAGCATGCGCTTCCATTACACGTGTTTTACATGTGTAAACTAGCTTGATGACGGGTATAAGTGGTTTTTCAAAATGAGAAGTACCGTTGCATGTACTTACATCACATATATTTTACATATGTAAAGCAAATTGCTAACCGTTATCGATGATTTTGCATACTACCGTCAATAAGTTTCAAACATTTATCGACGAGTAAAAAATGTAGATGACAATAAGTCAATAACCTTTTTTGGTGTGTTTTGGTACATGAAATTCATGTGCATTTAATTCTTAAAACAAAAGGTGCAAACAAGGACAAAGATTGGTTGGGTATGGGCATGGGTAAAAGAGTAAAAACACAGGCATCATCACAGTATCTATTGCTAGATATTGTGACAGGCCCTACAACAACTAGCCTGGTCTGTCCTAAAAAAGATGGCTGATATTTACCTCAGAATATAACAGTACATAATGCCAAACCAAAGAAACAAAACAATCAAGTTTTGAGTTTGTTTTGACATTTGCAAACATAGTTCCAACTTTTTCTTTATTGCTACCCATTTTGAGGAAACACTAGCACTGTTTTTTTCCACTTCTTGGAGATTCTCATGTTCATCCATTGATTCTTTGTTTGGTTGGTTATGCACTTGGTTTGGTAACTCTACTTGAAACTCGAAAAACGTATCATGTTAGTTGCTCGGACAAAAAAGAAAGTAAGATAGATGATGCGTCGATAAATTTGTGAAAATGGGTTTCTTTCAGTTCCACACTCCTGAATAGTTGTTAGAATGAAGCAATTTTTGTAGAAGCTTGGAGGGGAATTATGTTACCGGAAGGAGGTGCTAATCAATCAGTCTGGTCGACTGCTTTTGCTCTTTGTTGTGTTTGTACCTAAAAAATGATGGTTAAAACTGATTTTTGTGTTGTTACACAAATAATCCAAAGGAAGTCCTTCCAACCGTCAACTATTCGGTTGTGACCAACAACCCACAGGCCAAGTGGTTAGCACACCACTTAGGCACCGTAGTGTCTTGGGTTCGAGTTATCGTGGGCACTGTTAGTATCCTAGTCTGGAATAAGTGATAAATAAGAGTATGTGTAGGGTATTCTTGTCATGTACTCAATGTACTACTTCAAAAATAACTATTCGTTCGTGTAGCATACAGTCAACCTTTAGCACGACACGAGCACGGTAGTCAGCTCCAAAACTAGGCATCAAGTCAAAGTTTGTGTAGCATTAGTCAATTTTCAAGCCATGAAACACAATCACTAATTGGGTTTTGATTCTTGACTTTCATCAAAACTTTAGCTCTTCATTACTACTAATTATAACATTTTCTTCATTACACTATACATACAATTTATGGCCTATTATTGCAAGGGAAGCAACCACATGATCTATGGCTTGAAAGTTGTGAGCTATGGAGATTCATCATCTTCTTCACTTGTCCATTGGCTTTTTGAATTTGCTCTTTGTGCTGTTTTTGGGCTGAGATTCTCCATTCCTCAGCTTTCCTTTGAACAATTGATTGCTTCTTCATCAACTTTTCTTCTAGGTTTGATCTCATCTTTTGTATTTTCACCTGAAAAATGTTTCCACAATTGATACACATAACATGTAGTTAGGCTATGAAACTAATAGGAATTGCATTTTGGTTTGTCATTTCTAAAAACCGGACCGGAGGTTTAACCGATATGTTGATTGAGTTATCAGTTTCAACGGTTTGTTCAACCATATGGCCTCATAATGACCCCAAAAGTTAGAAAAAGGAAGTTTTAAACCGGGTCAAATCCAACATTTCTCGGGTTAACCACAATCCTGAGTTCGGGTTTTATCATTGTTGACAAGGAGTATTTATCGTGATATCAGATGATGTTTTAGACCGGACGTTAGAAATAGTCATCGGTTGTTAAATTGGCCGGTCTGACCGACTATGTTAGCCGGCGAGGTGGCAACCCAAATGGTCAAACATGGGTTCACTCATCTTTTTCACATTTGACCATGATATTTGATGATGTTTTAAAAACCAGATCGAAAGTTAAAATTGGTTTGTTTACTGGGATTTGACCGATCCAACCCAATTGGCCAAACTCGGGTTTGACCGATCGACATAGTCCTGGTCGATCCGATTGAACCGGCTAATTATTATCTACATAAAAAAGTGGCAATCCTCTTAGTGCTCCACCTAATTTCCACTAACTAGTGCTCTACTGCTCTCTTCATTATTCTATTCACAAGGAACTAAAACCCAAGCTTCCAACCATTAGACATAAACCCAACTTACATAGTTATGGCCTTGCAAGTAACAACAAAACTATATAATATAAAATAAATTATGGACATGGTGACATTCTAGCTTTTGCTTTCTTTAAGAATGAAGCATGCACACAAAAACTATATAGAACTAAGGAAGACACTCAAATAGAGGATGTTGTGAAGAACCTCAAAGATGGAGATTGTCCAACCAGAGAATTTGGTGGCTCGAGGAAGATGGAGCTAAAGCTAACTATATTCCCGACAAAATGATCCCAAGAATGAGAATGTTTGCGGTAAAACATGACTCCAAGACAAAAAGCAACAAAGACGGGTCACTAGACCCAAATGAAACTAGCTCTGATAAGATAGTTTTGAATCTTCCGATAGTTACTTGCAATGACATTGAAAACAAAGATACAACTACTTAACAAGCGACTATTGAAGTTCATGTTTTCGTGTTTATCGTGAACTTTGGAAAGGAAATGCTGAAAGTACAAGAACTCAAAAAGTAGTACCTCGAGTTTCTTAGCTTTAGCTTCAGCCTTAGCACTTTGGAGATTCACCCAAGCTTGAATTTTTGCTTCTTCTCTCTGATACCTACACTCACATATCATATCGAATTGTTATTAAACATTCCGAGGAGTAAAAAAATATTAAGTTCTGCAATTATTTACCTGAGGCAGCATTTGGTCTTTTCCTCTTCCCCCCAAGCCTTAGCTCTGGACTCAAATTCACTAATCGGGCACCCATTGCCGGTCTCAGAATGTCTCAAGCTTTTTGAAATTTCCTCTTCCTCCTCTTCCTTCGAGCTCCAATTTGATGCAATCGAATCATATTGCGCCCCAAGCTGTAGCTTAGCTAAATGGCACACCTCCAGCTCGGTCATATCCAAGGTGGCGCCGTCCAAATTCCCTATAGCCATCGGGCCTGACCTGGTTTCAGGAGTGTTGTGTCGTGCAGGCGACGAGATCTTGAATGGAGTGGGGCATCTTGAGTTGGTGGAGCTTCCAAGTGGTGTCATCTCTGTCCCAACATCTTTGTGGTGAACCAATTCTGTGCTCGTATCTGTCGCAGAGTTTTTGAAAAAAAATGCTTCTTGGGATGGTTCTGAGTATCTGATATTTGGTGGAATTGGTTCTACTTCTACTACATCATCTGTGAATTTGTCTGCAATAGCAAATTTCAAATAAGACATGTTCAAGATACACCAACTTAGTTCAAGAACTAAAACAAAGTACATTGAGAGTTGAGAATGACATTATCATATAAACAAAAGTACGAATCAAAACTGCATTTTCATTCTATTTGTGCTTTGGTTTGGGTCTAGTGACTCGTTTGTGTTGTTTCCCCGTTATTTCTTGCTCCACGTGCAAGGCCGGTTGTGTTGTCCAGCCTCACGTGGGGAGTGAAGTTTGAGACCACTTGATATACTATTTATAGGCCGTCTACCTAGTAGCTCATTTGGGTTTTGTGCCTAAACATCACGACATAGAATGACCCTTTTGGCGCAACATTAACTAGGATCCGAACTCACGAGCACCTGAAACTCAACCCACATTTTTACAGGTTCGTGTCCCATACTATAGACCCATTCTATCTTTTTTTTTTTTTTGATCAGCTAGACCCATTCTATCTTAGAGTCGGCTCGGGCTACTCACACATTTTCTATGTAAAACCTGCAACCCAAACTTATTACGGGTGAGATTCGGGTTAGGTCTTTTCAACCCAAACTTGGAAACCCCATCACAAAACCTGAATTGACAGCTCTAGTAATGTTGATGTCCAATGATCTTAAATAAATGAACCTCATGCACTAAATACTGGTTTAGAGAAATGATCAAAGCTTTTTACAAAGCTTTTACAAGACAAGTGACAAAAGGTCTATGCCAAATGGGTCAAGGACACTAAAAAGCTTCCATTAAAGATGCAATGAAATGAAAGTTTATCACCTTTTAAAGGTACATCTGAGACCCCACCAGCTACAAGAGGCACTTGAAAACTTGTTGAAACTGAAACTCCATTTGTGACCTCACATTGCTTGTGAATCTTGGGAGGCTCCAATGGCCTGATCAAGCCATGAGCTGGTAATTCACTGCTTGTGAGCCACTTCTCTGCATCAACCCACTTGGAAGGGAACCTGAAAAATGAACAACCATCAATGGGGCAAAAAAGTGGCTTAAGCCGCTTGCTTCTCGTCTCAGGTTCGAGCCTTCGTTGTTACGCTTGCTTATAAATAAAAATAAAAAACCTGAAAAATGGCCTTCCTGGTGTGGAAGGAGCCTCCAATCTCCTCTGCCTCTGAGCAGAAACCTCAACACCATTTGGCAATGACCTCACAAACTCTGAAGTCTCCTTGAGATTGAGCTTGCAAAGTGGGTCATGGAAGGTCTCTCCAAATGGGTTCTCATTGCTCTTCCCATAGAATCTTGGGTTGGTCTCCAATGGCAGCTCCTGAATCACAAAACAAAACAAAAACAAAACCCATTGTTCATTGGGACAAAACATCAAACAGGTGGTGTGCACTCAAGAAACAAAAACAAAAAAAAAAACAAATTTTTAGGACCTTGACCAAGACATGATTGAAGAGTTTGGGACTTGTGAGATCCATGGTCTTGATGTTTGTGGGGATTATTGCATTGTTCAATGACTTGGGATTGGAATCATTTTTGTGCATCATTTCTTGATGTGTGACAAAAAAAGAACAAGAAAAAGGAGAGAGTGATGGTGATGAGAAAGTGACTGAAGAAGCAGTTGAATAGTAATGACATTAACTGAACAAGAAACAAGTAACAAGTAAAAGCAACTGAACTCTCTCTCTCTTTCTCTCACTTTCTCTCTCTTCAAAACACAACTAGATGGGAATGAGAATGTGAGATGAGATCAACATTTTTGAAGTGGAGAGAGAGAGGAAGGAGACAAGAGTGGTACTTCTTGAAAAGGAGAAGGAGAGGAGAAGCTTTGGGAGGTGGGAAAGGTAGTGATGTTAAAAAATAATATCAGTGTGGACTAAACGTGACAATTTAAATTTTAGATCGAAATTTCGATTTGACTTGCTTTGAAAGGGATGTGGGTTAATTTTGGTTGCGAGTTTTAAGTTTCGCATTGGATTTTATATGCAAATATACGGAGTCGTGCAAGTTTGTCTGATGAGACCCGAATTTTCAATAATTGATACCTTAGTACTGTTGTTTTTTTCCGGTCTAAACCATAAGCTTCTTAAGCGAGCCTACAAAATCGTAGTTGACACTTTTAAGTCGTTTTACCACACTCAGACTAATTCTTATTTAAGAGTAAGTCACAGTTAAAGTTCATCCCTTTCTCCAGGAGCGTGTTGAGCGGGGATCGAATGCAAGCGCTTTTTCCACTCACGAAGGTTGTGAAGCCAACTGTGCCACTACCCTCGGATAATATTGTTGTTTTACATAACAGTATTATTACTGTTGTTAAATATTGTTGTTAAATATTGTTGTTAAATACTGTTGTTTTTAACATAACATATTGTAACATGAAACTCAACATTGTAAAATATCTTCTTACAACTTCAAACATATCCTTACAATAAAGAAATTAACCGTCCATAACATGTCTACAAAGGTTGGACGCAGATCCAAAAAATCTCATGGAAATTAGGCGGCCCCTAACAAACACATTGGTCGTCACGAGTTATCGAAACCCAACATAAAATTCTTTGTCAATCGTAACGTATTGTATTATGGAGTTGTTGCTTTTAATGTTGGATAATTTCATTTTCTTGACCGAGTCACAAGTATGAGAGACTTATCAACAAAAACTACTTAGTGGCACAATTGTCACAGACTGAGGGAACCGGCTTCGTGCAACGCCCCAAACTCTCAACCCACAGTGAATGTTCCAACGTTTTTCATAAGCGTCAACGAAAAACATATCAATTAGAACAACGAGATTTTTGTTATAATACAGTATCCACAAAGTAATAAAAATATATTGTTTCACCAACAGTGAAAGATAAAAAATGATTATGTCATTGTGAGATCATATAACAAATATACTTTCACTATACACATGTAAATGATGGTGACATTTTTATCATAAAGTCTAAGCAATTTTTGTATAAAATAAAGTTTGGAATGTCAATTAATATTGGTGAGTGGTGATTAAAATAACAAAATCATGACTATGCTTTAGTTGCTTACTCACAAATATGTATTATTAAACAGAGTTTTTAAGAAACTATACAATTTTGGGATTGGAGTGTTGACTTGATTGGAGGTAGATGGAGCCCAAATGATTAACCATATACCCAATTTTCTAATAAAAATTAATCATTTAAACCTTAGTTTTTGGGTTGAATTAACCTAAAAAAATATATTTTCGTATCGGGTCCGATAAATTTGCATATTTTACACATAAAAACTCAAACCCGAAAATCAACTCGTTTGATAATCGTGTTGAATTCATATCGACCCATTTAATAAAACACACGAACACGAACCGGAAACACGGGTTGTCTCCCTAACTACATCTACCTACTAATCACCCTAAAAGAGATCCAAATAATTGTTATAAAAACAAGAATTAAATATAATTTATTATCTAACCCCATCTAAAACTATTAAATCAAAGCAAAGATGTGGCCAACAAATCAACAACAAGAACCATATGATAAGCAACCCATGACCCCACCACCTATAATACATAGATACATAAACATATATAAATATTATATTATAATCCTAAATCACAATCATGTAGTGCATCATGACAATTTTTATAAAAAAATTAGCATTTTATTACTTCCAATCACAGACCATTTCATTTTTCTACTTAGTCTTAGCCACAACCTCTCCAAGATCTTCTTCTTCTTCTTCTTCTCCAAGCTTTTTGTACTCATCAATGGCCATAACAACATGTTCTTGCTTATCTCCTACTGTTCTTCTGCAAAAATCTTGTTTAGTTTCAAAACCTGTTTGCAGATTCTTGATGCTAAAAAACAGGGGTAGTGATCAAGTTTCAGTCAAGAAATCAAGAAAGCTTCAGATCAGATCTTCTTTTCAGGACAAGGTGAATCTCCCATTTCATATATATAAAAAAACACTTGTATGTATGTATTTATGTATGTATGTATGCACATAGAGCTGACAATTCGGGTTTTAACACATGACACAACACGAAATAAGTGTGTCTGAACTCACTGATTTTGTAATTGTGTCGTGTTTTGTGTTGGAATAACCAACATGTTCGATAATTGTGATATGTTAGTGTTGAGTTTCAAAAACACGTAGTTGTGTTGTCAGACACCTAGGACGCATACTTAAGGTTATAATTGTAATTTAACCCAAAAAGATGTTAGCATCAATGTGTGCTATGTTTGTGTTGTGCTCCTGTTGAGCTCAAAAACACGCAGTGTTAGTTAATCGTGTTGTGACATGCACGACACGCCCAACAAACACACAATTAGTTAGTTGTATTGTCAAACACCTAACACGCATACTTGGGGTTATAATTGTAATTTAACCCAAAAGATGTTAACATCAGCGCGTGTTGTGTTCGTCCTGTGCTCGTGTTGAGCTCAAAAACACGCAGTGTTAGTTAATAGTGTTGTGACATGCACGACAACAAACACATAATTAGTTAGTTGTGTTGTCAAACACCTAACATGCATACTTGGAGTTATAATTATAATTTAACCCAGAAAATGTTAGCATCAACGCGTGTTGTGCTCGTGTTGAGCTCAAAAACACGCACAGTTAGTTAATCGTATTGTGACATGCACAACACGCCCAACAAAAACACAATTAGTTACTTGGGGTTATAATTGTAAGTTAACCCAAAAAAATGTTAGCATCAACGCGTGTTGTGCTCATAAACACGCACAGTTAGTTAATCGTGGTGTGATATGCACAACACGCCCAACAAACACATAATTAGTTAGTTGTGTTGTCAAACACCTAACATGCATACTTGGGGTTGTAATTGTAATTTAACCCAAAAAATGCTAGCATCAACGCGTGCTGTGTTTGCTAGCATCAACGCGTGCTGTGTTCGTGTTGAGCTCAAAAACACGCACAAGTAGTTAATCGTGTTGTGACATGCACGACCCGCCCAACAAACACACACTCCTAAGGTTATAATTATTGTAATTCAAGTACAAAAGTAAACCATGCTAGTTAGCATAGTTATGATAGACATAAATATTCTGAAATGAACTATATGAAACTGATACTCAAAATTGTTTCTACTATCAGGTTTTCGAGGATCAATCTAACGGTATAATCTGTTACAGAGATGATCTTACCGGGGAGATGATCTGCGAAGGACTCGACGAAGGGCCTCGAATTCTCACAAAGACTGCAAGAGCAACATATCATCAAAGGTTAGATTCTTGAAACACTTAAAACACAAGTAGCTGTAAGTTTCAGTGAAAACTATATGTATAGTACCTATCTTGACAAGTTCTTGGACATTGTTGGGTTCAGAGATGCTGAGATCATTGAACTTCTTCAACAAAACTGGCTTCAAATCGCTAAAAGTGACGAATTCGGTTACATAAGCATCAGTGCTCAAGAAGACTTGAACAACTGGAATGGCTTCAACAGATTCTGCTAACCAAATCAATGTGCATTTCATTTCACACTCTCAAGAATGTAAATGTTATATAAATGCAGAGTCATGAAGATGAACACAAACTGTAATGTGTAAAAAACAATTCACTGATTCAATGCAGAGCAAGAAATGTGATGTTGAAAATATACTATCTTTCTTTTTTCGGGTAAAATATTGTCATTAGTTTTAGCCCCTAAACTGGTCAAGTTTTTTGTTTAGCCTGAAACTTGGTACCACCGGTTTGAGGATTCCAACTGACACGTCAGCAAAAATTCCAACCCGCTCACTTGGCATGCTGACGTGTTAGTAGGAAACCGGTCGCAGCAGGTTTCAGGGGTAAACAAAAAACTCGAGTGGTCTAGAGGCTAAAAGCCTAAAACAATGAAAACCACTAATTGAGGGCTAAAACTAATTTACCCTTTTTCTTCTGATAACGTAAGCAAAGTTTCTTGAAAAACAGAGCAAATCACGAACAAGCCTAAAAGTGCACATCCTCAAATATGCTATTGCTAATCGCAAGAAATTAAAGATAATACGCTCAGTTCAAACTTCAAACCGAACCAACAGAGCCAGTAGTATCGTGAAACATAAACATAACGGTAATGTAATCAATTTCGAAAGAAACAGAAGAACTCACAAGATATACATTAAAAATAATTTGTACAAAGATTTCATGCAGAGGTCATTCAATAATTATACCTCTCACAAATTTCTGTGGCTTATAAAGCTTTGTTCTTCATATATCTACCAAATAACGAACAAATTTTCCCTTTTTAACAAGAATATAATGCAACTGCTATCGGAAAGAATTGTGGGGAAGAAAAATATATGAACAAGAGAAAAGCCATATGGGAAGATTATTTCCCGAATTAAACTAAAAATGTACAGAAGCACGGACTCACGGTATCAATCAACTTGTGAATTCTCGTCACACAATTCGGACTGTGATTTACTTGGAATGATATTCGGAGGAGACCACTGATCCGGGAGCATCAGAAAATAGGTGGTCATTGCTTTCCTGAACCTTTTTTTGTATTGTTTCGGTGAAATCACCGTTGGGGACGCGTTCTTTGGCCCTCCGAGTATGCCTGAAGCCTTCACCCATGTTTCGAGGTGTTTGTCCCACGTGTACTGCCTCATAAAATCAATGATTCCGAGAACCAACTCGTTCTTCTCTTCGTCCACGCCAACCAGCAATGAGTAATCCATTACATCAACGGACTGCACGAGAAATAGATATAAGCAATTATTAACTGAATGCAATGACGACCCACTTTGTAACTTGTACACAGAGAGAGAGAGAGAGAGAGAGAGAGAGAGAGAGAGAGAGAGAGACTTACTGCAAGGAAAGAAGTGTCGTTCCAGACAGCTCTCTCTAACAACCGCTTTGCCTTGTTCCCGACAAAAATGGGGGAAGTGGGCATTGCTTCAATCAGGTTTTGATCCAACAGAACTTTGTTGCTGCCACTAGAATCTGGATTATATCGGGATCGGGAAGATCCTTTCAGGTCGTAAAGCCGTGTTATGTTCCTTCCAAACAGAAGATTCTCCATAACCAAAACATCAATCCTTGATTCTTTCCCTCCTTTAACATGCTTTGATGTAACCTTCAAATACAAAGACGAAAAACAAAATATGATGTTGTGGAGAGTAAAATTTACGTAACGGATGCAAATATATGAACTATGTCCTGTTTGAAGTTCCCTAGAAGTCCGTCTTATTATACTACACATGCTGAAAATGCATAGGATCTTTAATTTCATTTTTCTATTTACCATCGTAGTAGGCGTCGACACAGCCATATCATAATTTATTGGCAAATACTTCAATGTGAAATTGAAACGACTTAGTGCTGAAGGCCTAAGAGAATATAATACTGTTGGAATATACTGAAACAAATACCTGATAAATCCCCAGTATCTTAGCCAAGCATGTTGGGCTTCTTGTGCTAATTGACTCGGATAGGTACTTGAAGTACCCTAAACCAAATTTTACAAACGATTCAAGCTCGGTTTTCGTGACTTGCTTAACCACAAACCGGTCATCCAAGGTTTTAGCAAAGAAGACATTGCTTTTCCCGCCCTGGGCGCCCCATTTCTTACAGCGACTAAGCGACCTTATGAAATCCAACTCTGATGGGCAACAAATCCTCCTTAAGGCTTCAAAACGTTTTGCATAATAACATGTGACAGTATATTTCACATTACCGAGCGGACCATCATCTGAAAAAGAAACTTTGACATGCATGGACTTCGTATGTGAAATCGGGTCCAAACCCAAGGAGCTACGAGACCCAGTCATAGATAAAATGCCGTCATCTGTAAACCCAAAGCTCCTAAAAGAATCAGCAATTGATTCGTCAACCGACATGAAGCTTGAGGAATGATCAGTAAATAGTGACGAACTAAACGATTCTCCATCTCTTGGCCTTTCGCCGTCATCAGACAGTTGGGAGTAATATTCTTGCGATACCAATGCATAAGCTATTATACTCGTGGGCTCATCGTCAAAAACAGGAACAACCGTGTCGTTTACACCCACTGGAAGAAGCAGCCTTGCTCCACCTTGGAATTCAGATTTCCGGAACGATGAAACGTAGACGGGTTTATACTCACCGAGGGTATCAAGCTTCTGAGAACTTGCTAAAAAGTTCTTGTTAAATGCTCGATAAAAGTTCACGAAGGGCATACCTAACCAGCTTACTGAGTCCTCCAAACTCTCCGATCCTTTTGAGGACAAGGCAGGTGAGAGGGAATGAGGGACCACCGGTCCATTTCGCTCATCAGCACGATCCTCCAAATCTAACCCCTCTGGCACCATAATTGTACTTTCGCCAATCCATGCAGCGTCAAGTGTATCTGACAAATTTGCCATAATAGGGAAATGGCCCTCCGAGAGAGCTCTGCGAACATTTACCCCCGACTCCAGAAAGTCGTATTGTTCGTTTGAGCAAGTATCTTCTTTCTCATTTGCCTCGTGAGCCATGTCTACATTGCTACCAAATTCACCTCCTGGATTGGACGAAAAGCTTTTGCTGAGCATTGTATCCACCGGAACAGATTCGGCACCAATAAAACTTTTGGGTGACTTGGAGACAACATTCGTTTCAGTAACCTTCTCATTTGATAGAGGTTTCTCCTGACGCTCTGAAACTGAGCAGTTCGACCCATCTTGTAAGCTATTGTTATTATCTGCACTAGCTACATATACCAGACGGTGGTCCCACATATAAGATTGGAAAATTAACTGCCTCCTCAGTCGATTAATCTCGAGAATGTCAACAATGGTTGGTCCCTGTTTGGCGTCCCTATTCACAGTTTTCTGGAGTGATTCCTAGAACAATTTCAAGAGAAATTTTGATCAAACACACACACAAAAACACTATCCAAGTGATTCACTGGCTGTTAATTGATACTTATTTATCATTCAAAAATTGACAGTCTTCATTTATGTAAGAAAAACAATACAATAGTCAACAGTGCCCCCTTTTCTGAATTGTCAGGGCACCAGAAAATGTAGCAGTATTTTCATTGTCATTCCAATATCCATTTTAGACTGGCAATTCGGTGTTGGTTGAAAATACCTAACCCGACTTGGAATTAGAGGTACGGGTTGCGGATTTCAGTTTGTGGGTTTTATATAGAACATGTGTGGGTAGCCCAACCCGATCAGCAATCTCTCTAAGGCAAACCCTACCCAAAAATTAGTCTGGTCTACTTTATGCTACTTTATCCCGCAAAATACAGATCGGATTTTGGGTGCCCACAGGTTCAGGTCCAAACTGCTAGCTCTAATCCATTTCATGTGCAACTATAGTGAAGTGCATGAACAGTACCAAGGATGTTACGTTGTGTCACTAACACATAAACAAAGGACTCACCTCAAATTCTACCTTCTCCTTTTGCAGCATTCCTTCCAACTCTGCAACTTGTTGTGGTCCAGTGGTGGATCTGATTTGACCAAGAGTGTTGAGTACTTCGGAAAACAAAAGTTCCGCCCTTTTGACCACCTGTCATAACCATGAAATGAATCATTTATATGCCCCAATAGTTGTATAGCATCTAAAGCAATTCATGTTGCAGTCCTCATACCTCATCTATTTCCTTTTGTACCCACTCCTGGTTCTGTGAGCTAAAATGAAGTTTGAAGGGTGGAAGGTAGACAGAATGGACATCAATAGATGCATACCGAAAGCAAGCAACCATGTTTCCAAATCTGCATATGTGAAAACAGATGAGAAGAGAGCAAATCTACAACAATCGCCATTTTTAAGCATATCAAAGTGGTTCTAGGAGTTAAGAAAAATATATGCATATATCATGGCCGGCCCCAATCAGCGCAATCTAACTTAGAGCCTTTCATTAAACACACGTAAGGATCAAGGTAATAAAAAGTTCTAGAACTAACAGAGGCTATTACACCTACAAGGTAGAGTTTGGAATAATTTTTTAGAAAGGGGAAAAGAAAGAAATGGGATTCCCATTCCAAAGTCATTCTCGTGACTAAAAAGTCCTAATGAGACACGATGAATGAGAATCCCATTCTCATACCCATTCTTGGTTTCCATTCCTGAGCAAACTTTGTATTATCCAAATGCCACCTAAGTGTTCATGTTCACTATAAGGTAGCGTTTAATTTTTTTCCTGAATAACTAGCCTGTTTTTGCATTCCGAGTCTAATACATAGATGCTTTTGTTTTAATAGTATCTATATTATGGCAATGGTAATGTGGAAAAGAAACAAATGTTTTGGCTTTCATTTCATTTCATAGACACAATAAGTTAAAGATGGAATAATACCCATAGAAGCGGAGACAGTCTCTATGTAGAGAATGGCCACAGCTTGCCACCCTACTTGCAGCTGCGTGGTTTGAAAAGCTGAGCTCCAAAAACTTGCCAAAAGATAGACCCCAAGCTGCATCGGACATCACAATTCTTCTAGTGGCTGGAGGGAAACCATCAATCCTTGGACACCGGAGGCATCGGTGCCACATCCAGATCTTTCCTTCCCTCTCCCCTGGTAAGAGGAACTCGGGTAGCTTTTTCACAGATATAGTCAGGGTACCTTGTCGATGTGTGTAGCATTGAACATGTGCTTCTGATGGCATCTCACAAGAACGGCATCGATAAGTCTGAAAAATAATCAAGTTTTCTTAGTTTGAGAAAGTGTTTCAGAGACTTCTGGGAATTAAGGTAGTGTTTGTATTATTTTTTGGAATGAGAATGGAAATCAAGAATGGGAAATGGAGAGCCATTTTCATGACCAAAAATTCAAAACAAGAACAGTGAGAATCTCATTCTCATTCCAATTCTTGATTCTCATTTCTGAATAATAATAAGATTAATACAAAATATGAAGAAAAAAAAAAGCTTACCAGATCAAATAAATGGTCTCGTAAAAACCGACCCAAAGGCTTATCAAAGCTGCCATAGTATTTTATCCGAAATAGATGGGACCGCTCACAAACAGTCCCCTTCCACACACACCGGGATGATAAAGAAACCAAAATGCTCTGATTGTCAGATGGGGCCGGGGGAAATTCTTCTTTTAGAAGACCTGGTTCCTCGGGATGGCTTCTTGTATCTTGATGTGATGATGACATTTCCATACCACTTTCTAGAGTTGAACCTGTCGCATTATCATCCTTCTCTGTATGGGTAGCTACAGCATCTTCACGATTGTCCAATGCAGAAGTTTCTGCCATCAGAGACTCTCGGGAAACTACTCCATATTTCTCCTCATATGAATGAGAGGATATGTCATTATGATAAGCGTTCTGATCACGTTTCCCCGAAAGTGGAATGGAAGAGAAAGAACCAGTAGAATCAGTGAAAGTGGGTTGCGATAATTTAAAGCTGCTGCCATTAGGAAAACGGGGTAACGTCGTCTTCTCTAATTTATCGAGGAAAGCACTGTTAATGGATGACGCGAGAAATGGAGTAGGCTGTGAGACACTGTTAGATTGTGGTGGTCCACCATTAGGTTGAGGTCCCTGAGATTTTTCAGGGGCAGAAACAGAGAAACCGGGAATTGTTGATATGGACCTCTCGATACTTGATGATTTATCTGGAAGTGCCACAGTTATCGGAGAGTCAAATGGGAGTTCTGGTAGAGTGGCTCCTTCATCAGCAAGAAAAGATGTTTCCAAAGCCAAATGATAAGCTGCGAAAATTCCATACTGAACCACATGCTTCACTTTCTTCAATTCGTCACCATTAGCACCTCTAAGTAAGATCTGAAACAGACACAAAAAGGAACTAAGTGAATGATTCATAGCTTTAATTCATGCTATCTTTGTTTTTGAACAAGAGTCGTTATAAGGTTGTTCACACAAAATAAGAAATTGTGTGAATTGACATAGCTAACCTTAATTACTTGTTTGTATACTCTCGTAAAAACTCTCTCACTCCTAATTATTACTCTCTTTTATTTGTTGGAAATTAAAATATGGAGCATGTTTCCATTGAAATTGTAAAATGACACTTATTTTGAAACGGTTTTATTTTTCTAAAACAACGCTTTCAAGATTATCTCCTAAGAAACACTTTCACGAACTTTTGGAAAAGTTACTCTCTAGCAAAAGATGTATATTTCCCTATTAATTTATTTTTTGCATAACACTTACCGTACAACCCAATGGCTTTGGACAGCCTTCAAAATACATCAACGTCTTCACCAACTTTTTTCCGTTCTGCCCGGCAGAACCATGCTCTTCCAAGATCCTCTCTACATGAAATGTCTCACAGTGGCCTAACCTCTGTGATGAGAGATGATCTATTGAAGGAACTATTTCGGAACCTGTGCATCGAGCTATGCGCTCTAAAAGGGGTCTTTTGATATTGAGAACAAGTGATATGTCTTTCGCAAGAAGGTACTCTTGTGCAAATCGAGAGACTGATTTCTCCACCAAAAGAACATCAGGCTGGTGTGCATCGATCTTTGCAACTGCCATCTTTAAATGATCCATTTCCTGTATAAGAAAGTAAATACAATAAGCCCAAAAATCGTAGCTGAACTTCAAATCTACGTACGTGTGACAGTAAAGAAAAAAAAAAGATAAACAGTCACAACCTGCTGCAAAAGAGTATCAAAACTTGACAAGAGATTTGAAACCCGCTGATACTCAAGAGCTCCTCCAAGAATCAGCAAACGAGGTTTCTCAATTTTTGATGTCATTCGTCGATGAGCCACATTTTTCTTGCAAACTACTCCTTTGACCACCATGCTAGAAAGAGAATCAAAACCAAAATCAGAAATTAGAAATACAAAAGACTGCACTGAAAATAAGCAAGGAAAGCTTGTGCTACTAAAAGAAAAATTGAGGGAGAGATTATTGCCTTAGCAGTAACTATAAGGTCGCGTTTGAATTATTATTTTTGTTCAGGAATGGGAATCAAGATTGGGAACGAGATTCTCTTTCTTCATGTTTAAATAAGAACTTTTTTTTTCTTCATATAAATGACTTTGGAATTAGTATCATTCTTGATTCTCATTTCCATTTCAATTTTTCTAATCCAAACACTACCTAAAAGAGTTGTGTGGTGAGTTTTTTAAGAAATGTCATATAAGATAGTGCAGTTACCTCTCATAACGACGTCCAGAAGCTATGCACTTTACTTTGACATATCCGCCGGGATCCATTCCTCCACCTTTACTAGTATCCGGTTTCAAAAGTGTTGCAGCCTCCCAAGAGAGGGATGTGATTATCTCTAACCAACTCTCTTTGTCATTGTCTTCACCCACAGGAAGGTTCTCGACTTGCAATAACTGGGACACCAAAGCCCTAAAATGCCCGTCAACAACATTCTTCATGGCTTTCTTATTCTCTTCACTTGACCTATCCTTATGCCGATGCTCTCCACTTCCAAAACTATTTGAATGACGAAAATACCCCCAATCTCCCGATCCATCACCATCTTCCTCATCATCCTCGTCGTCAAACAAAAGAGCTTCCTTTTCATCTTCTTCATCTTCCGGTTCAGGGGGTAGCCAGAGAAGTCCATTATTTTCGAAATCCACCGGTTCAATGTCAACATCCTCCTCTGTCGCGTTAACATCCTCTGCTGCATACATCGATGAAGGTGCTTCACATTCATCACCAGTATCATGTTCATCTTTTTTTCTAAGCTGGTCAATATCTTCCAAAATCCCTGAATTGAAACTATTGTATTGTGTGGAGTCACGTAGGCTTTTTGCCTCCCTATTATCTGCATGTTCGTGCTCCTTTTGTGGTCCATCGTCATAGCCTATCTCAAACTCAACTTGGCTATAGAAGTCACTGACTTTAGGGAAATGTGGCGTTTCGGTATAAGACTGATATACACTGTATTCATCATCTTCATCGTCGCTTCTGATGACAAAGAAATAGGAAGCAATGAATAACAAGTGATAACAATTTTTCTTCCCACTAAATACATTGTAAATACATGTCTCTAACGAAAATTCCAATATTGTATGAAACACACAGTTGAGTGGTGACGCCTATAAAACCACTAATACAATGCTAAAAGGCATATACTTCTAGCGAAAATACTGAAAACTAACCTAGACTTGATACCCTAGTGTAAATTCAAAATCAACTGTTTTGCAGTATACGAGAAATGACTGACCTGTTCAAAGAAAATGTATATTGGCTTGGGGATGGGTCCTCCATGTCTGCGCCAAGATCGTTGGTCCTTGATTCTACTGCACCTTGCCTATCTCGGTTTGCTTCCATAGGAGATGACTCATGCAAGCTAATGCCAGTACTGTGTTGAACTTGTTGATAAGACCCAACAGAACCAAGAGTAACGTTACTACTATCCGCAGTGCCGCTAGATTTAGAACTCGCCAAACTTTTTGGTGACGGTGATGTAATGAGATCCTGGTTGGCGACCTGAATCCCATTATGAAATTTAACTATCCCCTGCTGCCATTGCTTGAAACAATAATTGCACACTCGAATCCTATCACACTCTTCTCGCGGAATATTAGTGTCCCCGGGTGAAACAGGAACTGAATTTTCCGTACACTTGGCACAGAAAATTCGGCCACAGAGCCGGCAATGGTGTCTACGATTAAACACTGTAAACTGGGAATCACACTCGTAGCATACCCTACAACTTTGATCTGGCATCCAAAAGTCCCTCGACACAGAAGCGGGCTCAGTTCGCCAAGGCATCCACGATCTCAAAAGTGTGGCCAAATCAGACACTGCCCTGTTGGAAGCAGCCATTCACAAAGAATTTTCTCGTCCCACTCATCATGAAATGCTCATTTGCCACTTACAGGACCATATTTTAGGTAGCAAAACCTGCCGAATACACTCAACGATCAATTATAATCCAAATAAAACTTAAGCTCCAAACATTCTAAGCAGCACACTGAGATCATATCAATAAGCTATGATTGCTCTAAATTTCACAGAAAAAACAAGCTGAGTTCCAAAAAAACAACCAAACCCAAAATTCATGACACGAAAACAGATAAAACACACTAAATTCCAAATCCCCAAAAGCTAAAATTTGTTTAGAATCCTCACAATCAAGTACAAACCAACAAAGAAAATTTAAGCTCCAAACATTCAAAGCAACACACTAAGATCATATTTTCCTCTCATCAATTCAAACTCTTCCAAGACCTCACTTCAATTCGACACCGATAAGCTATGATTGCTCTTAATTTCACATAACAAATCAAAAAACTAACCAAATCCCAAAATTCATAACACGAAAACATATCAAACACACTAAATCCCAAATGCCCAAAATCTCAAATTCGCATAGAACCCTAACAACTACTTTGAAACACAATCAAAACACAATTTTACCCACAACCCATCTCTCAAATCCATCTTTTTTTTCTCAATCGAATCAAATCCCATAACAAAACCGCATGAGTTCATAATCACAAACCATCAAAATTCCACCTTTTTTTTCTTCCAACAAAAAAGGAAGAGCCAGTGTTCGAAAATTACCTCGGAAACGCAGTCAATGCACGAAAAGACGACGCACAAAACCAAACTCGAATCGATGGACGCGAAATCTGAGGAAAAAAACTCCGACCCAGAAAGCGATTACGAACCCAATGATCGAATCATCGATCCTCGGCGACGATGATCATCGAAAAGGCGTCGAATTGAATCGGAGACGTTACTGGGTAATCGAAAAATTGAAACTTTCTGTATTGAATTTGATAAACAATCGATCAATCAATCAATCAATATGTTTGATGGGCGATTTATATAAATATTAGTATATGAAAATCGAAGTCAATAATGTATTTTTTCTCAATGATGATCGTCGTTTCTGTGTTTTCCCTCTAAATTTACCGTTTGATGTTGTTGCTGTTGCTGGCTTTTTCTTATTTTTTTATTTTGTGTGTTTTTTTGTTTAATATTTTATTTTGTGTGTTTTTTTTTTTTGTGACGTGGTTGCATGATGTCAACTTTTAATATTATTATATTGTTTATATATTAATTTATTACAAAAATAATTATTGACTGAAATGTGAACTCTAAACTATTATGATTGGTTTGTATTTGGCCTTTTTCTTTTTCTTTTTTATATTGCTAATCCAATAAAGCTTCACTTTGAGTTTGCAATTTAGATTTTGGATCGGAGTCTGATGATGTTTTTATATTCGGGTCGGAAAGATTAGTTTGTGCTCGATAAGGTATTGATTATTGCTTTGGGCCATATTTCAACTTTTATGTGTATTATGTATGTCAATGCCTAGTTTTGAGTCGGAATTTTCAGATTTGGATTAGAAAAATTTAACTCAAATTCGAAAAGGATGCATGTTTATGTTTTGGAACATTTTTTTGTGGTTTTGTGAGTAACATGTCCGGGTTTGTGTGGGCTTGCTTGACCCGATCCAACAAATGAATGAATTTTGTGTGTCGCGGACTCAATTCTATCAACTCTAATCTGATTGCAGTTTTCATGTTTTGAGTTGGGAGTCGAACTTTGACTCTAAAGGGTGTGAAAAACTAGTTTCGAGTTGAATTTTGAGTTTGTCATGTAAAATGTGCAAGTTCGTATGAATTTGTCAGTTCTGATATGAGTTCGACGGCTGTGAGTTTTGACCGTAAGCCCGTTTTGAGTGTGTCGACCAACGCGAGTATGACTTAATTCCTCTCAACTATTGCTTATCACACACATATAACGGTCTCGAAATGCTCTAGAACAACTTTGATCATGGTCGATGACTACGAGTTTTGATTGTAAGCATGTTTTGAGTGTGCCAACCAACGCGAGGGGAAACCAAATTCCTCTAAACCATTTTTTCTCTCCCTCTTTAAACTTGCTCGAAATGCCTCGTAACTGTGTAGATCATGCTTGATGGCTATGAGTGTTGACCATAGACCCAATTCCTCTACCGACCTCGAAATAGCCAAAAACAACATAGATCATGTTCAAAGAGTGAGTTTATAGAATATAACCCCGTTTTGAGTGCGATGGTCAATGTGATCATGCGACCAATATTACTTTTTTTCGTCCTTTAAACAGTCGTGAAATGTCCTCAAACGATGTTGTAAGAATTTCCTTACATAATTAGAGATTTTTTTCTCGTTAAGTTTTGATCGTAGGCCCTTTTTAATGTGTCTATCAACACAACCGCGTGAACCAATTCCTCTTTATTATTACTTCTCTCACCTTTCAAATGATCTCGAAATGACAGAAAACGACGTAAATTTTGACCGAAAACTATGCGTATTAACTATAACTCATCTCCAGTGCATCCACCAATGTAAACATGTTATTTATTTTTTCCTATATTACTTCTATCTAAACTCTCTACTACAAGTTGCATTAGAATTGATCTCATCATATCAATTTGAAGTAGTAAAGTGGAAGAAAAAAATACCAAAACAAAACAAAATAAATTAAATTACAATTGAAGAGTAGCAGTGGAAAGCGGAGACGGTGTCCCTCGTGATAGGATGATCAGGTTACGGGGTCGACTGGTAGTTGGTGGTCTGATTCAGCATGGTTTCGAGAAAGTCCGGCAGAGTTCGGTATTGGTTAGACAGATCGGGGGGGAGGGCTTGCCTAGTGCCCCTGGTTTGATTTATTGGGTTCTTCCCAGGTCAATTGAGTTTTCACCCATCATTGGGTTCGTCTTGTCTAGGACGAGGTTTATCTTGCTTCAGATTTATCAGGTTTTTAATTCCGCAATTTAGTTGTTTTCCTTGTTTTAATTTGGTTTGCTTTAGTTTGCAGTTAGTTCAGTTTACTTTTGTTACGATGTAACGTTTTGGATTCGGTTTATAAATGGAACTTCTCCTGTTTTTTTTTATTTAAAAAATTACAATTGAAAAGTCAATGAACCATAGATTTGCTGTCAACCAAACCAAACCAATCCAATCCCATAAACGCGTTTACATAAAAACCAGCTGTTCCTTTATTTTCTCCTTAAAATTTGTCCACTAAATATTATTAATTAATATAACTTATAATATTTCATCATAATCTTTTTATTTATTTATTAATGTCAAAAATAGGTATTTTGGCTCTATCTCTAATCTCTATTTATGTCCTAAGCAAATTATGATTTTATTTTTCTAATAATAGAGTCATTGTTTTAAGGAAAAAAAAAAAACAATATTAATATGCCACTTGCAAATATTAATTTCAAACCAATATCATTGACTATAATTACACAAATATCTACTACTTGTACATTATATTTATTTTGACATTGATTCTTTTATATTTCAAGGTAGCATCACATTGACACATACATAATTTTTCCAATTTTTTTCCAACCAAGTACTTTTATTTATGACTTTTTCTAATATTACAATTTTCAAGATTATATAGATCGAATTACGAGTTGAACCGGTTTAATCAAACCGATTAATAAAATGATTTGATAATGAAAATAAATATATTAATATCGTGTAACAACTAAAATCATAAAATTTATGCAAACTAACTAATACATAGTAAGATAATTCATGAATTTTAGTTGACCGTTCTCGTATATTCAAATTTGTTAGAATTTATTATGATTAGTAATTTACCCATATATATATATATATAGTAACTTATTATATGATGAATCAAATTCTTTATAGGTATAATTTAGGTAAGATGATATGGTATAAGTGTATTGTGTATAAAACAATTCAAATTTGTGTTTGCTTCATAAAATATATTTACAATTTAATAGTGTCACTAATAATTAATAGATTAAAAAATATTAATTGAATAATAATATAAACAACTTTTTATTTTTGTTTGTCCTTATGAAGAATAATATCACGGCGCATGCGGCGAAGAAACTCCACAGCCACAAGCCCACAACTTGTCGACTTCTTTTATATTTTTATTAAATTTAATTTTCTATTAGGACATTTATATGTTTTTTTATTTTATAAAATATATTATTTTGTTCGGTTGATAAAATATTTAGTAGTTTCGTTGTCGTGTGAGTAAAGCTTTTTCATAATTGAAATGGTAGTGAAGATATATTATATAAATAATGTACTTCAAAGCACAAAATTTTATTCGCTATGTGTTTTTATGTTTATCGATCTCATGACAATCTGTTAATTTTGGTCTTATGGTCGGTTCATTTGTTAGGAACTTAAGATTGTCGACAAGGAGTGCATAAGAGTTCGACTAAAAACATGTATAGTTGGCGATGTGGGTCGCCTGTTGGTTAAAAAACGCATGTGTTTTTATTGAGTTACTTCGTTACTTATTAAGGTAAGTTATGGTAAGTAAAAACTTGTTTAACAATAAGTGATTTTTTGATACGGTCTGTGCGCTGTATTGTCAGGTATACTAACATAAGACATTAAAAGATATTGGGTACTGACAACTAGCAAGTTTTATAAGAAGTTGTCGCGGTTTAAAGAGAGACTCATTTGTGATCGCGTTACTTCTCTTTGTGCATCAGTGACCTTTTATGGAGACTAAGTATATAGGAGAAGTGAAGAGATCATCTAGTGACTTGTCGGTCTCTTGTGGAGACGTAGTGCGGATGAGATGTTTGAAGCTCTAATTGTGTTTAGAACTCTCTGGTGGAGACTAAGTATGAACGAAAGATGTGAAGACTCTTTTTGAGGAGGTGAGTCTTCTTGTAGGGAAGATAGCACCATCACGGTTGGAAGGTCTGTCATCTTTATAGGAAGGTTGTCATTCTCGTGAATGAACGTTTTCCCTATGAGAAGGACATCATTCTTGTGAGATTGTTCGTTGTTCTTGTGAGAAATATAGTCCGCAAATCATGTGGGATGTTCCACCTTCTTTTAGGAAATTGTTTGTTAAAAAGTTGGTCATGCGTGAAAATGATGAATAGTTGGAAAAATGGCCATGCATGCAAAAATGCTTTTAGTAATCGAGATCCACTCAACGTCAGGTTGTGTGTTCATATAAATCGATGGAACTCGAATGCCAACGTCAAAGGCTAAATGTGTTTTATCTAATATGTAATACTATAAAAAAACATACTAGATGAAACCACCACATATTGGGAAAAAAAAAAACTATTGTGGTTGAAGAAAATAATATTGAAAAAGTGTAATGAACTAAATATATTTTTCTTTAAAAAAACTATATATTTTCAAAAAACTAATGGGCTAGCCTTTTAAGTTTATGGGCCTATGAACAAATTGGGCCTAATAGGTGTGAGAAGTACTATACATTGGGTGACCTAAGCCCAAAAGCTTAATGGACTGAATCTTAATTTAATTTTTTATTTCCAACCAAAACTTTTGAAATTATTTTTGTTATTTTCAATTTCTCATAGAGTCAAACAAATTTAAGAATTCTATGAGTTAAGAAATTTATTATGAAAATTTTGTAATTTTTAATAATATATTGAGATTGTGTTAGAAGAATTTAAGAATTATTATGAAAATTATATATGAAAATTTTCTATTTTTTCTAATTTTTAAAATTAATCATGAATATTTAATTGTACAATTTATATTTTTTTTTGTCAAAGAACAGGTAGTGGCTTAGAAGAATCTTTGCATTTATATTTTTGTTTGGTTCCAATTAAACTCACATTATTGTTATTAATATTTAATTAAAAACTGTTAGTGGTTCTAATTAAATTCATATTATTATTATTTGCAAACTTGTTAGTTGGCTAATCATATTGGGTTATAATTATAAATAATTAAAAAACTAATTGATAAATAATTAATTATAATAACTTGATTATAATATGGGCCATGAAAAAGGATATGGATTGGCTGAGCCACCTGATCTTGATTTAAAAAATGGTATTTAAATGAGCAAGTAAGTTAGGTATCAATGTATAATTTTTAATAATATCCAATTATATTAGATAATCTATTAACAAAACAAAGCATTTGCAAAAAGATAAGCATGTTTATGTTTTGGCCACTCAAAAACATAACCTTTACTTGAGTGAGAGCAATGTACATGCTCTTATAATATTGGACTCATGATACGTTCGAGCGTGCCGTGTTCGTGATATATTGAAAGTTGATCGTGCATTATATGAGTCAATATGAATATAACACGGCATAACACGTTTCACATGATAAGATCAACACAATTAAAACTACACACCTCATCAGCATGACACGACAAAACCCCAAATTAAGAAAAACACATATAGACTTAACGACTAGCTAGCTAGAGTTTTTAAAGTTAATTTAATAGTACAACTATTAAGTGTGTGTTCAAGTGCTTGACATGCCACGATACAAATAATAATTTTTTATGTTCAACACAAATGCATAAAATGTGCTTGCGATGGAGATACATAATTAAATGTACAAATTGTCCGACTTGTTCCGCGTAGTTATGAATCAAGTCGGACAACTTACACATTTTTTAATAATAAAAAACACAGTCGTGACTCAAATTTGAGATATGTTTATCCAATCCAAACTAAAAAATATATTGTCAAAATTTAAACATTGCAAGCTATGACCCCAACAAAACATTTTTTACTAATTAACTATAAATTATATTAATCCTAATTCCAATTTCACAAGTAAAATCCAATCATCATGGAACTCAATATATAAAATATAAATGTGGTACCAAAAACAACATTAAACACAAGGCTCAGAATTGGTCTTGCCACAACCTCAATTCTCCACCACAAATCCCCAAATTTCAAAATTCAAATCATTTTGTGTCAATTAATTTTGTTCAAATTTTGACCCCATGTACAGACAATGACACTTCATTGAATATTTGAACAACAATTTTTATTTTCTATTTCTTTATCTAAAATATCTAATTTCCCATGTCATGAATTCATGACTTACAATGGTTAATTTCATTTATTAGGGTACTTGAAACATATCAATTATTGAATTGAAATGTGAACTTAAGAATAAATTTAAAATAATGTGAATTCTTTAGTAATGAGAAAATATTGAGTATTTTCAATTTAACTAATTTTTTTAGGCATACATGAGGTTAAAAGAAGTTAAATATTTACAAATTCCATAGGACTATAAGAGAGGTGTGAAATATTTGCTCAACTATTTTAAATTAAATTAGATATTTTTTATTCTAATTTTTATCTCGGTTTAATTTTATAAAAATAACCTTCTACAGAAAGTTAAATGAACGAATCTTATCTAATAAGTGTCGGAAACAAATTATTCACTCTCAATTTTTTTTAAAAATGTAACAAATTAATATTAAAAGTTGACAAATTCCAAATTAAACCCTCCAACCTTGTTATTGGTTACTAGGTTTCATTAAACTATGTTTTGGAATAACTTGCATGAACATTTTTTGTGATATAAAAATTGTTGAAAATGACCTAATCTTTATTCTCCTCCAAACATTATAAATAACACTACACCTAACAAGTTGATGAAAAATTAAGGTTTAATCATTGAAAGTTTCTTGGAGATGACAAAGGTTCACCCCAAAGTGATAGTTCCTCCATTTTCTTGCTATTTGAGCTCTAAACAAGAGACTTTCACAATATGGATGAAGTCTTTGGTCCTTAGTGGGAGAGGTTGCACTGTTTTTGATTCAAATGGGAAGATTGTGTATAGAGTTGATAACTACAACTACAATGGAAGCAACAAGGTCCATCTCATGGACATTAGAGGCAAGGTCTTGTTCACCATACTCAAAAAGGTAAGACATAGTGTTTTTTGTGTTATCATTCGATCAGTTTTACAAGTCAGGTTGATCGTCAGTGACGTTGCGATGAATATTTTTGAAAAAAGAAGGTGTTTCTAATTTTGGGTCAAACTGGTTTTGACATGCTATTGTTTGAGTTTGCTTAAGGTTTAGATTGACTCATTGGTTGTATTTCAGTTTGAGTGGGCGAGTTAGTTGGCGTTTAATATATCAGTATGTTCCGATATAACAGTCAACTTTTTATTCTGTGTGAAGAATAATGATGAGTTAATTACTTATTAGAAATACGCTTGCCCTCTTATTGGAAAACGTGTTTTTAATTTTGGGTCAAATCATTGACTTGTTATTACTTGAGATTGTTCAAAGTTTTGTGAACAATAAGATTGACGATCTTATAACTATCAAGGTCGCAAATTTAAAGAAAATAGTCTTTTTGCTAAATGATGATAAGACTGCATGAACTGTTGTGCATGCATTGATAAGACTCCCCAAATCGTACAGTAGGAGTCTCGTGCATTGAACCGTTGTTTATTTTAGTTTTACTATACATTGTTACATGCATATATGGAGACTATATGTGACTTTGTGAGCTAATTTTTGTGCAGAAGTTTATGTGGTTTGGGCTATGGAAGGGCTATAGATATAGTGATACAGAGATTAAGTCTAAAAAACCAGGGTTTCAAGTTCAAAAAACCTTGTGGGTTCCAAGAAAAGAGTCATCAATTTGTAAGGTTATTGAAGGGTTGGACAAGAACCAGCCAAGCCATTACAAGATTGAGAGATGTACTAGCAAGTCAACATGCAAGATTGTTAACCAGCTTGGAGTTATTGTGGCTGAGGTAAATTATCATATACCTCACACTCAATTTACTTAGTTTCATGTTGGAGCTTACAATTCGGGTTTCAGATCGTGTTTTTCGAAACGGGTTGAGGGTTGTCTGTTAATTGAGGTTTAGAGTCGAGAGTCAGGTAGAAGTTTATATGCAAAATGTGTGAGTTTGTCCAACTCAAAATTTGATAAATCCAAACTCACGAAATTTTGGCTCGAGTTTCGTGTTCCCGCAAGTTCTAGTCCAAACTATTAGCTCTAGTTTCGACTATACTGGACATAATGGCTCGCGGGTCATCATTGGCCTAACCACTTTAGGCTCGAGTGGGCTTCACCCAAACTCAACATGTGACTCAATTTGATTACAAAATGAGCTGCATATCATCATTCGCCTAGGCCCCGTGTTGGCAAAAAGTAGTAGATAAAGGCACGACTCAATCTTTTAGGCCTGACTGAGAGTGAGCTTGGCCCAAACTCAACCCGCAATTTGATTTGTCAGGTCTAGATTTAGCATGCTCTTTTGTTTTTAGTGCACGACACTTTTTTGTTTCAACTCGAATGATCGTGAATTTGAGTCAACAACTTTACATGTGCGTCAACGGCTACTGACCCATGATTTTTGTTGATGAACAGGTTAAGAGAAAGCAATCAGCTTGTGGAGTTCCATTAGGGGAAGATGTGTTGACCATGGTGGTTGAGCCCTCCATTGACCACTCCATGATAATGGGGCTTGTTGTCACTTGCAGTCTCATCAACTCTAAAATGTGAAGAAGCAAAAAATGCCATGTAGAAGCATTAGTGTGTTGTGTAAATTCTAAGCAAATATGGCAAAGTTTTGGTCCAAAAAAATTGGAAGCAAAAGGCTGAGTTTGATGGCATTTCAATTTTGGTTTTCAATATGTAATCTTTCCTTCATGTGAATATGATGATGCAATGTGTATTGGAGCTCAGAAATTGTGTATGTCGTGCTGGAAGTTGATTGTACACTGTTGGATTCAATACAAATATCGAGCTTAATAATTGTGTTGAACAGTTGAACACGAACAAAATTCGTTTAACACGGTAACTGAATGGATCGTGTTGACACAACACGACACGATTGAGACAAACACGACCCAACATACTCTAGATGATAGAACCAATGCGTCGTTATTAAGATTAATTTACAAGTATACCCTTTATTGTTTATATTGTGTAAATGTGATGAATAAAAATGTTTGATTCTTTCTTCAAAATTAATTAGGATCGATATACATAACATTGTTCAAATGAAAAAACGATAACATGTAACTGTTTATTAACACTCATAGTTAGAGATGTCCATCAGACAATCAAACATGTGAATCAACCGGCACAAAAATTGCTATAACTTAACATGAAATCTCGGGTTTAAGATTCTAAGGTCGTAGTTGCGTTAAAACTTGGTCGGAATCTCGTGGCGGTCCTAGAACCGAAGTCAAATTGAACCGAAAATAGAACCAAAACGCAGTCGTTTTATGGTTAAATCCCAAACATCGCATAAGATAAAACACGATTTCAACTTCCTTCGTTAACACACTGACTCCTCCGAACCGGAACCGGACATTTTCTCGAGAAACACCAAAATTTTCCCGAGAAAGTGACAGAAAGAGCTCTCCCTAAATGTGGTGGAGATCAGCTTCCTTCATCCTGGACAAGCAGGACAACGACCAAAACGACGCCGCATTCGCCGCCGCCGCCGCCGCCGCAGCAGCGAACCCCGACAGCCTCTCTCTCTCCTCTCCGCCTCCGTACTCGTCCATGGCTGACACAGCCCAAAACCCTAACCCTAAGATCTCCGCCTACTACCAGACGCGCGCCGCGCACCACGGCGTCGTCACCAGCGACTGGCTCGCACAGCCCCAGGCCGCCGTCGGCCGCGACCCCGACGGAATCAGCCTCCCGCCGGAGGACGAAGCTAGGGATGCCGAATCCGGCAAGAGCTTTAGCGTCATCGATCAGTTCAATAGCTGGCGGAAGCAGCCGGACCTGGCGGAGGCCGTGGCGGCGATTCGTGCTTTGGCGGCGGTGATTAGGAACAGCGAGGCCACCACTATGATGGAGCTTGAAATTGAGCTCAAGAAAGCTTCGGATTCTCTCAAAGTAAGTGTAGAGTTTTCTGTTTGTTTCCTCGGAAAATAGCATTTTCTGAATTCAACTTTTGCTTCTTATATAGTTGAAAGTGAGGAATTTTCTGTTTGTTTCCATGGAAAATAGAATTTTGGAGATTGAATTGAACTCTAATTAGATCAGAATTGGGGAAATGTTTGCTTCTTGTGTAGTTATGTGCCTATATATATATATGTATATATTACTGGTTATATAGGTTTTGTATTGAAGCTGAGCTAGCTTGAATCCAACTATTTGAATTTGGTTTAGCTTGTGCTCGTATGTATTGTAGTAGCTGTGCATTGGATTGAAAGCACTTACATTTTCTATCCAGTTTGAAGATTTAAGGTGATTACTATGAATGTATAGTTGGTTCTATTTATTAATAGACTCTGTGTCAACTTTGTTAATGATGAGAAGATTAGCACACTTTACTTTCTCACTATAGTACACTCCGAAAAATTCGTAGGAAAAACCATGCGAATCGGTAAATCAGGTTTTGAGTTTCTTGTTTTGGGCCGATGTGAGATTGCAAAGCTGTAAATTATGGTAGTAGAGATGAGAATGTTGAGGTGGATGTGTGGTAACACTAGGATTGAGACTATTAGAGAAAAAGTTGGGGTAGCGTCAATTGAAGATAAGGCGTGAGAAAATCGTTTTAGAAAAAGATTGGTCATGTGTAGTGTAGAGAGACTAGTGATCTTGTGAGAGAAATTAGAAGGGGTAGGGTTAGACCTAAGTTAATATGGCAAGAAATAGTAAGGAAAGACATGATAGTACTTGGCTTAACTAAGGAGATAGCATAAGAGAGGATAGAGTGGAGAAAGAGAATACGAGCAGAGAAGAGTCTTGCTAATGGATTCATGTATTTGACTTTGACATTGTTCGGGAAATGGCTTTGTTGTTGTTGTTGTTTTTTGTTGGGCAGATGGGAGCTCCCTGCTAGCTAGAAAACCAAGTTTTATAGGGGCCCTCCTTCTATCTTGTTCGCACTCTCCTCCTGTCAGAAAGATCTCGATCCCTCAACCAATGGTGGAGTAGAGGTGGATGGATTAATGTAGATAGCCTAGCGGGCCTAAATAAGTGTGCATGATAGGAGTTTATTTTACTGGACTAACTATAGTGGGAAAATGGGTTTCATGAATGATATGTTAAAGCTCTTTTCTGGTTTCATTTTTGTCATTTGTGATGGGATTTTCACCGGCACCGACTTGGTATATAGGAACTCAAGTTCTGTGGTATTAAGTGCATGTGGAGGATAGCTAGTTTCTTTCCCCTTGAAGAAAGTTTTGACTAATGTTACGCTGTTGTATGTTGTGAGGAATTAATACGGTTTTGAATCTAAATTTTATGGCTCCCTTAATTTTAAAGTTAAGGGAGGTGTTGCTCTGTGAATTTGGTATGCTCAGTGAAGAAGGTTAGTTATGTGTACACTCAATGAATAAGACGACTAGATGAAATCTCAGCATCGGAATAGTGCAAAAGAGTAAAGCTATTTGATATCTGAGGAAGCGGAATTTGTTTGCAGAGGAAGTGAGTTTAGTTGTTAGTATTGATTGGTTAGATGGGAAATGCTGTTATATCTTTTACCTGTTAACAAGTAACGAAGACATAAAATGAATTTGGTCATAAGCTCAATGCTTAATAAGTCATTCTTAACTATTATGTGATCAATAATCAATTAGAGGATTCCTAATCATTTTGCTAAAGGATTTATGTAGCCAACCTCAACATAGTATAAAACAAGGCTTTGATGATGTTTTTGTCTTTGAATCGCATCACTTCTTTTTATAAGTTGTCGAAACGTGAAAGCATAATATAGAAATTTAAGTTTCAGATTCTTGTACTATTCAAGTCAAATGATTAATCTTATATCTGCATGTTAGTCATGGGATACAACCTCCATCTCCTTGACAGCCGGCTGTGATTTGTTCATGCGTTATGTCACTAGAACTTCGGCATTAGAGTACGAGGACTTCAATTCTGCCAAGTCTCGCTTGATTGAACGTGCAGAGAAGTTTGGGGAGATCTCTTGTAAGGTATGTATTTTAACCTAATTATGGCTCTACAAAGCAATTGCTCTGTTACAATTTTATCTTGGAATCGGTCCAATTAATATTACAAGTAACTTAATCATATTCCAGGCTCGCAGAATCATCGCCATGCTCAGTCAAGATTTTATATTTGATGGTTGTACTATTTTGGTGCACGGGTTCTCCAGAGTTGTTTGGGAAGTTCTGAAGACAGCAGCTCAGAATAAGAAACTATTTCGTGTTTTCTGCACAGGTTTAGTTTCAAAACCCAACCACTTGCTTAACTATGCTTGAATTGTGTTAATATGAATCATGTGTCATCTAATCAGAACTTCTCACTATTTAGTACTCCCTCCGACGACCCGTCCCAAAATGAGTGTCCTTTAGTTAACGTGGTATATTTACTCTTCTATCCTCATGATCATGTTTTAAGGGATACTAACTAACTTGTTATAAGTATACTATTGACAATTCATGTATAACTAACTTACTTGAGAAGGAAAGAGTACACTCATTTTGGGACAAAAATTCAAGAGAAACAGGACGCTCATTTTGGGACGGATGAAGTATTTAACATACTAGGTTGTGGAGACCATAATCTGACAGCTATTTACAATTGCTGGTTGGAAATCACTATAGCTAAAAAGTATAAAACATATTATTCGCATCATCATTAGTTTATCACTTTCTGTTGACAAAATGCATCTGGCAGATGTATCTTTTTTATATCTTTTCTTTTATTGGTGCTGACCGATTAAGCCGCCCTCATATAATAGTAGCTTATATCACTCCTCACAGCATATAGGTAGCTTTTGGATTGGAATTGTTGTTCAAGAATGGGATTCAAGAATCGTTATGGGAATGAGAATGTGATTCTCATTGTTCATGTTTCGATTAAGACTTTTTGGTCATGAAAATGACTATGGAATGAGAATCTCATTCTCATTTCCATTCCAATTTTTTTAATCCAAACGCTACCATAGTGTATTCATAATTTACTTTGGAAGTTAGATGCTGCTTGTAGTTCCCAGACAATAGGTGCATCTTTCACAATTAATCTAATAATGTCGGTTTATTTTACTAGGGTTGTAACATTTTTTATTGCTCTAAAATGCAGAGGGAAGGCCTGACAGAACAGGATTACGACTGTCCAATGAATTGGCCAAGCTCGATGTTCCCGTGAAGCTCCTAATCGACTCTGCAGTGGCATATAGCATGGACGAAGTTGACATGGTATTTGTAGGGGCCGATGGAGTGGTGGAAAGCGGAGGTATAATTAACATGATGGGAACTTACCAGATTGCACTTGTGGCACACAGCATGAATAAACCCGTTTACGTGGCTGCTGAGAGCTACAAGGTACGCTAACTTTTACCGTCATTATATTGTGTTATTTATACTTGTTAGTAGAGTTCAAAACCTTTACATAGGACAATTTGTTTTGCATTACAGTTTGCACGACTCTATCCATTGGATCAAAAAGACTTGGCTCCCGCCTTGCGCCCCATTGACTTTGGGGTGCCCATCCCGTCCAAAGTTGAGGTCGAGAGATCTGCTCGGGACTACACTCCCCCGCAGTATCTGACTCTACTCTTTACCGATCTAGGCGTTCTCACTCCATCCGTGGTCAGTGACGAACTCATTCAGCTATACTTGTAGTTCTCCAAGATGTACTCACCAATAGGCATACTTTTCTTAATATCAAGATAGAACGATTTCTTGAATAATCAATTCGTGAGCGTATGACTCTTCGATATAATATTGTGTGGTGAATTTTGTTGTCAATCCATGATCCTTAATTAAGTGTCGAATTCGTAAGTTTTGTTTGTTCCTTTTCGGTTTTAGCTGCTGTTCAATTTTGTCGTGGAATGTTGATGGTAGAACTAGGGCGGGCAATCCGTGTGTTTCGTGTTTGTGTCGGTGAAAGTTGTTCGTCTATTGTATGGGCCTATACAAACACAATAGGTTTATGAATTTGTAGTACGACCCGTTTATCTAAATAGGTCAGGTTGACATGACCCAACACACATAAACAATAAGACTATAGCTAGATTTAGGGGCCTAAGTACGCGTGTTGGGCGTATCATGTTTGTTAACGAGTTGGGTACTCTGACATGAACACGAGTTGGACAGTCGAAACCTTAAACTTAGCAATGATAATGTAGTATAATCTACTATAATTGTGTAATTTTGCAATAGAATATCACACATATTATCGATTCCGGTTTCGTAAACTTAACAGAAAAAGCTGTTATTCAACTAAGATATAGCAACTGATCCTTAGACAACTTCTTCATAGGTTTTGCTTCTTGGAGAGCACCTTCTCTCTGAGCTCTGCAACTTT
This sequence comes from Pelargonium nanum, assembly GCA_036897485.1. Classification (NCBI taxonomy): domain Eukaryota; kingdom Viridiplantae; phylum Streptophyta; class Magnoliopsida; order Geraniales; family Geraniaceae; genus Pelargonium; species Pelargonium nanum. Next base: position 46,430 of record JAYMTF010000135.1, read on the forward strand.
AGTCTCCCCAAAGTGAGTCTCCGGAACCCAGTTTCCGGTCTCCGGATCCTTCATCCAGGTGGACCAGTATGCGCTCTTTTCCTTCTCTTCCACCCCGAGCTTCGGCTTTGAAGAGCCGCACTCCGGCACAGCTTGCCTTTTAAAATGTTCCATTCCCGGTAACCTAAAGGGAGAGTAGTTTCGACTGCTTGGAAACCAAGAAACAACGATATGAATAAGAATATGTACGTATGTATATAAGTGTGTGTGAAGAAAGAACATTTGAGACTCAACCAAGCCAACGAGTAGATGACATCTCGCAAACACTCGTACCCAACACTCATACACTCTTCAATGAATTTGTGGGCGCAACAGAGCGCCCACCTGAATCTATTTCTTCGGAGTGTCTGTTTTGGCTGAGTTTCAAACAATAACTTTTTGACTGAAACTCCTTACTCGTGAGTACGTGTGTGTAGAATATTAGTGATACAAAGATTATGAACCAACCTGATTACATAGAGAACCCTTTTGACTTGATCAACCTTTGACAATGCCATGAAGAAGAACACAAAGATTTGTGAAGAGATTGAGATGTTTTTTTTTAGGTTATGAGAAGTAGGGTTTTTATAGGCAAACACAAAAACTAGTTGGTGTTTTTATGGGTTTTGTCCATAGATATATATAAGGTTTTGAATATTCTTTTTGTGAGGGAGTTCTTGTTTTAAGTAACTTTGGTATTTGACTTTGTATACAATTTGAACTCTTTAACCTGAAACTAGGAAAAACAATTCCAATTGGTAACAAATTCAATATTTGGAAAGGAAATTTATTACCTTAAAAGGTGTTTAAGGATGTGATTTTTTATTTCTTTTTTGGGAGGTTATTATATATTTCAAAACTTAATTAATTTTGCCAAAAATAATTTGGTTAGGGATCTTGAATTTTGAAATTTTATTGTTTTTTTTCAAGAAAAGTATATCATATTATTAATTACTCAAATCAGCAATTAGTATATATAGAATCATGATTGAGCTATGAGTACCAATCCACCCATCAAGTCTTATATTGGCCGGCCTGCGAACTGAGTGACTCATGCTCTCGCCGGAGTAGTTGGGTGGGTTGGTTCTCAATCTCCTGAGTTTATTTTGTCTTTGTTGGATTTCGATTTGATTTAATAATATAGACTTCTTTTCTATAAAAAAAAAAAGAAAGAAAAAGATATATCAAATTTAGTTGATTCATATACTTTATAGCAATCTCTTTATATATTGAGTTGGGTTAACATGTTAATACACTTGTCATATCTACTTTGTTTATATTGGTAATTATCTCTAACAAATTAGTTTTAAACTTTTTATAAAAGTAAAATATATGAAAGAACAATTTTTGATTGGTTGGGAAGCAAAGAAGAAAAAAAACACAAAATCTAGAGTGTTCAAAAATCTAATTTATGTTATTGGTATAAATAATAAAAGTATAAACAACACAAGTAATATTAATGAATACCAATGAAAGTGATGTGAGAATACACATTTTGCATATTTAAATTCCATTCTTTTTTCTTGAGAATAATAATATTCATCATATCATATTATCATATGTGCATGTTAAAGCCAATTACAAGCTTTTATTATATTCCCATTTTTCAATTGCTACCATGATTCACATTGCTATCAACTTTAGCTTTTAATCTCTAATATAAATTGTATTATATATATATTTAATTAATATTAAATATGGCTAGGATATTAATTTTAAAAGAGTTGTTGATTCATTGCAATTTGCAAAAGAGCAAATGATTCTCAAGCCATAAGGAGAAAGAGCATCATGACCATGACTTGTAATATTAATGGATTCATGCACATCCAACATAAATAATATTCTCATTTTTAATAAAGACGGATCAGCTATCGATAAAGCGGGTTAACGACAAAGTTTCTATCTCTAATTTCGTACTAGTATAGTGATCTACAAATAAAAAAAATAATCAAGATATGTTGGGTCAAGTGGTTAAAACACTTTGCATTCCCTCTGAGGTCTCAAGTTCGAGTCTCCTCGTCGGAGGTATGAGGTGGGATATGTAGGGTGGGGTTTAGGGTCACGCTCCCCTTAAAGAGTGAGAAACATAGTTACTTCGAGTACGGTGTCCCGTTGCTGATGAAAAAAGAATTTTAGGCTAGTTTAGCAAGTTGATGTCAAAGACATGGGTTTGTGTATGTTTTCATATCCACCAATCCTTTAGCTTACAATATCTAAATCTTGAGCTTCAAGAATGGCATATTTACACAATCACAATATCTTGTTCTTTATGATCTCCAAGACTATTTCTATGAAGAGAACAAGTTTATCAATTAAATTAATATTGAAATGATATTCCTCAATATTGTGCTTTAATGGCATGTACTAAAAGAAAGGTTAGGCCATTCAATGAGTTTGATTTGCAATTGTTTGCTCTATTATGGCAACTTGAATTTTATCCAAGTCATTTAGATTTGAAATGCATGTACCAAATTCTTGGAATTGATCATACTTTTTCAAGTTCAAGAGACTGGATTAGGAAACAAATAAAGAATAAATGGAAGCGACATATCGATCTGTAGTTATTGATTGTTATCACGTTAGGTAATGAATATGGAAGTCGTTGAAGAAAAAAAACTCTATTTTAAATTATTGTATATGCATAAAGTTCTGTTGAGAGGGGTCATTCTTATAAAATGATAATTTTGCGACATACGGCTCTGTCGTTAAGGCATTTTTGCAGCCGGACAAAAATGTTTGTTATTGATAATTTGCAACAACGAACACGGCACACACGCACGAATCTCACGATTTGTACATTTGAGAGAGGAAAAAAAAATGCAAGTCCTGATTGGGATGTGTAACTTGGGCCTCACCTTCATAGAGCATGTTATTGGAGTTACTGTAATGGGCTTTAGGCCCACTGGTATTGGGCTTTTAGTTTTCTAACTAGTCTTGTTCAAAGCCCTTTAACATGTTTTGAGTCATAGTAGTTGTGTTAGAGGTGGCAAAAGGTCGGGTCGGACCACCAAGCGCGTGAGTCAACTAGTAAGGGGTTGTTCCAGTTTAACCTGAGGTCTCGAGTTTGAGTCTCAGGGAATGCAGTTGCGTTAAAACTTGGTAGGGGGAGCTTTGTCGCTCTTGTGGACCTACCCGGCTCGAATGAGGATTAGTCTGGGTGTGGTAAAACGGCTTAAAGGGGTCAACCGCTAGTCGGCGGGCCCGCTCGGGAACCTCATGGTTTAGACCAAAAAAAAAAATTTATACTCAAGCTTATACAATTATACAAAATTTAGGTTTTACTAACGATTGTTTACTCCACAAATATACTACAAACATATTTAAAAAAAAAAACCTCAATAGACATTGTGTGAATGAAAATATATCAGGCATAATAAAATTATACAAATTGTATGGTCAAATATAAAAATAATACAATCACAAACACATAGATCAATTACATATCAATTTGTGTATTTTTTTATTGGTTACACAACAATTACATTACATTTTTTGCTGAAATTTCTTCCAGTGGAGTTTCGATCTCGCTGCTCCTTATTTGTTCGTCAAATATAGAGAAAACTTTCTAAACAATATCAATAGAAAAAATTATTTAACAAAAAGTGAACATGAATAATATCAATTCACGCGATATATTCAAACAAATTAATCATACGGGACGATATGAATCAAGTCATCAAATTATAACTATCAAGAAAATAATGTATTATACGTACCTGAATAGTAGCAGTATGTTTTGATTTTGATGAAACGTGTAAACCTCTATTATATATATATTTCGACTTTTAGGGTTGTGGAATCACTTACCTAATTTTATATTAGGGTTTGATTCGAAGAATATTATCTTACCATTTTGTATTAGATTTCCATTTATTATTATTATAATTAAATAACCAAAACAAATCATAAGTCTACAAAAATTCCATTAAAAATCAATGTAAAACTAAATCAACGTTTTTTCTAATTCAAACAAATAAAACATTCAAAATATTGTTTTTACTAAAACCGAATTTAGAAATGCCTAAAAAGTAGTTTCGATAGAAATAAAATGTAGTATTTAATATTACCTAAAATAAAAAAAAAATTAATAAAAATTCTAAAATATTGTTTCCCAAAATTAAAAACTAAACAAAAATTTACCGAATTTAGAAATGCCTAAAAAGTAGTTTCGATAGAAATAAAATGTAGTATTT